>VZTU01023698.1:274-64439 GCA_013400835.1 Zapornia atra
CTAAGCATGTCTTAAGATATCAGTAGATCTGTGGTATGGACCAGTCTGCGGAAATGAGTTGATGCCAGATTTCTTGATGGCTTGATGGCTCTCACTCTGTGTCTAAACCAAAGCCATCTTTCTACCAAAGCAATAAAAGAGCAGCACATAATCTGACTACAGTATGCTGTTTCCAAAGAAGTGAACTGTGAAGAGAGGACTCATGAATTTTGATCACAAGGGCTTGGAGAGCATCTCTGGTAAGTCGAAGAATTAACTGTTGCAAACCCTTGAGTCGAACATGATAGAACACCAACCTGAAGACATCCTTAACTTTCACATTCCTTGTATTCTTTATCTGATATTGCAAATGAGAAAAAAAATGGTGAGTGCTCTTAACTAGCTTGTAAAATCAACTTCCACTGTAAAATGTTGAATTAATGTTTCTCTTTTTATGCAATAATTGTGAAAAGGTTAAGGGAGGATGGAACACCACATGAAGAGTTAAACTTCCTTTCCAGGATTTTGAATATTGTGTTTCCCAGAGTGTGATTCCATAGGGATTATAATGGAATTTTGTATTTGTTTCCAGATTTAAAAGCAGTATTCATTTGATTTTTGTAGTTACTTTATTTACATCTATCTTTGTTACCAAACAAAAAGGTAGACAAAAGAAAACAAAAAGTGGATTTCCTTCAGAAAAGGGAAGTTTAACTATGCTGAAGCCAATGAAACCTTACAAAATCAATAGCTGGTACAATGTAGGTCTGTGTTTTAGTTCAATGAACAAGAAAATATGGAAATCAAAGCTCATTATGTGCATCATATTCAAGAAATCAGGAGGAATGATGGGTGGACCAGCTTTCCAAGAAGTTTTAGAGTCAGTTGGGGATGAAGGAATTACAAATAGTACAATGTAAATCAAGTATTGATTTCATAAATATTATGGTAATTTGTCCTGTACAGAATAATTCTTTTCAAATCTATGTAAGGTTTATAAAATATTTTATTGTATAAAGGATGTATACTACAGTACCAATATTAAATATATGTTGTATTTAATAGTAATATGCTGTTATTGGCATTTACTCACTTTCAGATGTCTGCTCCAGTGAGGACCTTCCTGAGGTAGAGTTGGTGAGCATGCTAGAAGAACAGTTGCCAGATTACAAGTTACGAGTGGACTCTCTGTATCTATATGAAAATAGGGATTGGATTCAGTCCTCTGCTTGCCATGGCCGTCTCCCTGAAATCTCTTCTCCAGTTCGTGATGAGGAGCCCTTCCGTTACATGAGTGAGTATATCTGGGCCTAGGGATTATTTTTTTTTTCACTAATTGAAGAGAAGACTGTAAATATGAAATCAATGTTACTTATATTACAAAGCATTCAAATCTGGAAAGCTTTGGACAGATGGAAGAAAAATCTGAGTGCAAATGAAGTTCAGCACTGCAATTCTAAGGGCTGACCTAGCACATCCTGATCATTAGATTTCTAATGATCGCTGCCTGATCATTAGATTTCGCATAGAAATAGGAGCGGGAACGTGATAGTGCAAAAGAGGCAGGAACCTAGAATTGTGCTGTATTAGATGTAATCCAAGAGGTATGATGGAGTATGCAGCAGCTCTGTTTTCATGAACATTAATCATGCTGTGGTTCTTTTGATCATGTTTGCCCTGATGTTTTGTGTCGATGTTGCTTTTGAAGTGCATGTTAGTGGTTTCTTCAGGAGATGGAAATGATGTGAAAGCCAAATAGGTGGGTCCTAGATTGGTGTTGATCACTGTCTTTCAGTTTTGGAAATACTAAGTAACTTATCCTTAAATCTAGCAGATCAGAAGGAAGAAAACAGACAGCTTCTGATGACATAAAAAATCCTTTAATAAATTAAAAATCAGTTAATCTGGCAGCCTTCTATACATTTGAATACTTATTCACCCATAGTTCAGGTGTTTTCATGTGAAGAGAGGATACTGCATTGTGATCATTTTAGAGAAATGGGGAAGTTCCATTTACTCCATACATTGGAACTGTTGGAACAAACCAGTTGGGAGAGTGAACTTGGTATTTACATATAATCTGTAATGATTACCTTTTTCTTGTATGTGCCACCTCTGAAAGGAGATTTTTTTGTTGTTGTTTGCGCTTTAAGCCTCCACCCAGGCTGTATAGCAAATGAGAAAGTGAAATACTGCCTCCAGAGAATGCAGTGCTTGGCAATTTAAAGCAGTCTGATTATCAGCTGAACCTGCAGGCTTGGAACTCTTTTTAACTGTGGAAAGTATTTGTAAAGCTGCTTCTTGTTTATTGCTGGGTCTGTTTCTGATAATAGTATCACAAGCATAAATGACTTTTTAAGTTGAGTGAACACTCGGGTAGTTCAGTGGAAGCAGTTGTGTAGTCAGTGGGGTGTGTACTTCCCTCTAAGCTTTAATTTATAAGGTGATGGGATCAGAGTCTGTCAGGGCTGAAAGGAACTTTACGTAAACGTGGCACTGATGAATTTCTCTGGTCGATACCTGCAGTACCAGTGTGATGAAGCACAGAACTCTAAGGGAAGGACCTTCAGACAGTCTGAGCCTGCATTTCCGAACTGCAGTGAGAGGGAGGGGTTTTCTCAACAGTGTTGTAATGAAGACAGTCATCTATTATTTGGCTGTTAGGGTACTATAGAAAATAATGTCTTCCTCTCTCTCCCTATGAGAAGTTCTTTTTAAATATAGAAAGTATTCTGTGGAAATAATATAATGCTTGTGAGAGTTTTTCAAACAGTTGCCATAGATGTTTTCTCAACATTCTCAAAAAGTAACTGCAACAAGACTGTCATTAAGTTAAAATATAATTGTTAGGCGTAACATAAAAAATAATGATGTCATTTAAGAACACTGGTGTAATTGCTGAGTCATATAAACTCAAGATAAATACAGATTATGTTTCTTGTAGAAATTGTCTGAAACATTGTGTGTACAAGTCATATTATCTTTTTTTGAGTCTAGTAACTTACAGGGAGATACTGGGAAGATACCAGACAAATACAAATCAAGATCTAGTTATCATTGCTGAATACCTTGTTAGGTGAAATTTCACCTTGTTAAGTGAAATTTGTATCTTTCTTTCTGTTGGCTGGCAGTGAAATAAATGTGACAGGCATAACTTGGGATTTTTATGTGTGTATTTCCCTGTTCCTGTATAAGTATGGAAACTGTTCAGTAACTTTTTTCTAAAGAGAATGCTAAGCTCACGGTTTGGGTGAATTTGTAGTTGACATCCAAGGGAAAAAAAAACCCAACAAACCAGCAGTTATTGCACTTGAGCTCCTCCTATTTTTATGGCACTTGCTGCCTATTAGAAGGTTTATTGTCAATGACTGGTTGGGTTCCTACTGACAGTGTTTTCAGTGAGGTGAAAGAGTATCTTCTGCTTCAACTGTGGTTGCATAAGAAGCCTCGAATTACAAAACACCTGTCTTTAGAATTGCTTTGTGTGAATAAAAGGACATGGCACAACATAACAAGAATATTAACCAAAATGAAGAGCTGCTCGCAGCTTTCACTTGGCAAGGTAAGTGATAAGAGATTGCACAAGTGCATGTTCACAAGAGAGAATAATAGCAAACTATGTATAATTTTGATCCTGTACTGTGAGAAAATAGAAGTTGTGTAGAGTTACGTTTCAAAGCTGTTAATTCTGTGATTTATCAGAGTAAATATAGTTACTTTTGATTATATGAACTTAGATACTTGGGTATCCTTGTATGCAAATCCTTAAGGTGACTTAGCACTGGATGGAAACTTTTAACTTAAAATCACCTGGTGAGAACAGTACCAGAGGAAAGCTGGCTATAATATTCTGCTGAAACTTAACCTACGTATATGCAGTGAATTTTCCAAATTGCTAGTAAGCCAGATGAGTTTGTAGTCCCCTTTTGATAACCAATATTAACACCAAGTGATACAGTGAAGCTGACCTCCTAAATGCATGTTATGCTACTGATAGATTTTGTGACTTTTCCATTTTTGCCCTGTTTACAAATACAGTTTGTAAATGGCACTGCTATAAGTTCAAAGCTCCTAAATACTTGAACAATGTGCTGGTTTTTAGGCTTACTGATCTACTTGATAAAAAGCATGTGATTTGTTAGTTTGATTTATTTTTCTGTTAAGATCTAAGAAACAGTTCAATAAGCCTTTTTCTTCTATATTGCTTTTTGTTACCCTTTCTTTCAAGACTGAAAGAGAGTTTCTTTCTATACTTAAATGCAATTTGGTTTTGTTCTTAGCATAGCCTTAATGTTAAGTTTTAAAAGGTTCAGTATGGACATTATGTATGTAAGGAACGTACATAGCTTATATAACATATGTAAACAAAGTTAGTGTGCACTTCAGTTTGGGTTTTTTTTTGACAGTGAAGTGTCAAACAGCTAAGTGTGCCATCCTCAACTAGAATAAAGAACCTGAGACCCAGTACCACTATGTATTCAGATTTAAACAAGGTAGAGGAGTTAAGGAAATCTTTAGAAGCAGATTTAGACCAAATCCATAGTAAACTTAATTTGCAGTGCAATTATGATGGAATTAGTATCAAAACAAGTTAACATAGACCTTAAGTTGAAGCAGATACTTCTGTATTTGTCAAATTTATATTGCTGGTTTCTTCACTTTTGTGATCCTGATTCCATAAAGCAAAAATGGCAAATTTCTGTTGCACAAACATCAAATCTCCTGTGAGTGGGACACACAGTTCTGCTCCTGAAGGGAATTCTATTTAAATGGTTCTTTAAAAGTTATAAGAAAGTTTTAATAATGTAAAAAGTATATTTACACATGCATTTATTGTTTGGTGGTGGTGGATGCATGCAAATAAATCACTTATTTCCTTACATTTTAATTCTTTCTCCTCTTTGTTCCTCCCACATCTCCCTACCCTCCATCATTTCTTTTCTGTCACTCTAGCTCTTATTGAACTTCCTTCCTCCTCCTTGGCTGGATCTCACAAATTTGCTCAAGGTAATTAAGACTTCTTTTACTAGCATCTTCTACTTCTCAGGGCAAGAACTAGATCAGGCCAATGCCTGTGTTTTAGTACTGTCTTTTGTTCAGAGTTGCAGGAATTCTTCATGCTTTGTTTATTCTTGACTCAGTCCTCTTTTTCAAATCTTACTCGTTCTCAATTTTTTAATAGTTATATAAACTCTTCAAACTTCAAAGTCACTCTCATCAGTAAGATAGGATTTACTCCTACTTCTAAATTGCAGGGATATCCCATTTCCTTTTAACTGTTTCTGGGATGATCAAGCACTTAAGTATATTCTCATGTCTAGTCTGTGGGGACTCCACCTATATTTCTTGTATATAGCTGTCACACACACTAATGGGAATTTTGTTTCAAAGCTAAAGTCTGCAGTTGTGTTCAGCTATATTTGTATATGCTCCAATATACTCTTCCCTCCCTCCCCAGCAGGCTGTATAATCTAATAGTTCATTTGTATTCAAAAAGTTGATCATAAGAGATTTTTCTCTGTTTTCTAAATTTGAAGGATGTATGAGCACCCCAAGTTTTAGCAAATATTGATGAAAGCTGTGAATGTTCAGTACCTTATTGCATCATTTTCCCAAATGAGGATTGCTTCGTATTTCTCAATTTCAGATGCCTTTTTGTAGTTCTCCCTACTGTTGTCAGTGAGAACTGTATTTGTATGTAACCAACATCCTCTGAGGTTTTTTAGCTCTCTCCCTTCCCAGCGGTCTTCTTATACTTAAACTATTTCAGTAAGTATGTTTTTCTCTTCCCAGTTCTTGGCACAGATAATGTGGAGCAGAAAACCTACAGCGATGCTGACATGGTCAAACATCTGTTGGCTGAGGTATGCTTGTCTCTATGATGCTGCATTAATGTATTTGAGGACATGCATTTGAGGAAGGGTTTTATCCAGCTGCTGAAAATTGTGGTTCAGTTATTTTTGGGAGCTGCTTATCAAGGAGTTAATGTACAGGCAGTGTGAAGCTGCCCATTGGATTGCACAGTCTCAGAAACAAAATTTAGCAAAACTGTGGACGTGTAAGGTGTAAGAATGAAACAGCTTCAATCTGCTCTCCTGTTGCTCCTTTGCTTCTACCCTTTCATCACTATTCAAGTTAAGGTCTATTGTGGAGAAAGTGTCACTTGAAAGATGACAGGCCTAAGTATTTTGTTGTCTTTGTATGATTGAGCAGAGCCCTTACAGCATTCCATTATGCAATACAAAAACCAGGTTTGAACCTTTCATCTTTCACTGTTACTGCAAATGACTGTGGAAGGGAATGTGCTATAATAAGAAATACAGCTATGTATGTGTTCTGCGTCCTAATGATGAAGCATTAATCATTGTTCTAACAATGTTGGTCCATTTGAGAGTGAAGGGGGACCTCAATGTGGTGATGCATTAAACAATACCTAGGAAAACCTAAAACTACTCTGAATCTAAACAGTTCTCTGAATCTAAAAGTAGCCATTTATTCTCATTTTGTGAGCAGAAAGATCGGGACCTGGAGCTGGCTGCTCGAATTGGACAAGCGCTCCTGAAGCGAAACCATCTGTTGACGGAACAGAATGAAACACTAGAAGAACAGTTAGGACAAACTCTAGATCGAGTGAGTGATTTTTTTTTTCCTCCTCCCCCCACCCTTTTTTTTTCTCTCTTATGATGACAGTAAGAGGATTAATAGAAAACTGTTATTTGTGAAAGCAGATGATTGCTGCTCTCAAGCCCCAGTACGCTTAGATGTCATTCTCCTAATTGTCATTGTTCACTTGGCTTTCTTGGCCCAAGAACTGACTGTGAAGACAGCATATTACTGAGAAATCATGAGAATATTAGGTCAGAGTTTGTTTTGACAATCAGTCTGATATCCTGCCATTAAACTAAGAATCTAATAATCCAAGTCAAAACAAGTAGTTGTTATCTGACATGACCTGCTACATAACAACATCACAGATGAGGAAACAGCCAGAAAATGATCTGGCTTAATGGAGTGCTTACACTAAGAATAAATAAATGAATGAATGGCTAAATGTAATGTATTAAAATGTAATGGAAAATGACTTTCACTCAAGATCTTAATCTCTTAATTTAAGCACAGATTCTTGATCTAATATTTTCTTTCTTAAAAAAGATTTGTTTTTCAACTGTTTAATTACCCCAAGAGTTTTGACCCTTGAGTCAACAGATTTAGTCTAAGTTACACTGAAATCAGTTACACTGAATCAATTACACTGATTCAGCTGTTTGTATAAGACAGAATACCGTTAATAAAAACATACTTGTAATTAGCTTTAGAACAGCATAAACTTCTGTATTCATATAAAAATTAAGATATGAAAAATAGAATTTATCTAAGTGAGACCCGTCTCTTTTCTTGTTTTTATTTGTCCTGCAGTTCACTTAATGGAAGGTATCAGTTAATGCACATAAATAGATATCTATAAGTCCTTTCCTCTAGGAAGTTACAGGTCAGAAAAGTGGTCATAATAAAAGTTATAGTTAGTGTGATAAAATGTAAACATGTATCAAAGCAGCTGAAAAACTATTTTGAAGTAACTCATTAAAAAAGTAAGTTCTGTTCTCCATTCCTTTGCTATCTCGAATTTTCAATCTCCCTTATGGTGTTGAAATGATGATTTTCTTAACTTCCTATAAAGTAAATAGAGCTTGAATCTTCTGTGCAAATATAAATAAATAGATCATGACCTGTGAGCTGGTTTAATCTCATTTTCGACGAGCAGTGATATTCCACTGCTGCATAAATAATACTCTGCACATATGCATTGCATTGTATTGCTCAAGTATATTTCACAAGCTGGTGGTCTTCTTTTGTCCTAGGTTAACCAGCTGCAACATGAACTATCAAAGAAGGATGACCTGCTTCGTATTGTTTCAATTGCTTCTGAGGAGAGTGAAACAGATTCCAGCTGTTCCACACCACTTCGTTTCAATGAGTCTTTCAATGTATCACACGATCTGTTGCAGCTGGATGTCTTGCAAGATAAACTCAGAGAGCTGGAAGAGGAGAACCTTGCTCTCCGATCGAAGGTATATCTGACTTACAGTTCGTGCCATATATGCTGGATATGAAATCACGGAATAATAAATTGAATAATAAATTATGGTGGTTAAAAAAATCCAGCCTCTGGGTTTCTCTGGAAGTATATGGCTATTATGTATTGCTGTATACAAATCATACCCAAACACTTTCTGTGTCTAAATAAACGGCATCAACGCCGGTGTCCTCCATTTCTTTCCTGTGCTTTAAGTACATGGGCCAGACCTGTGCATCAGAGAGAGCCAGTGGGTCGAGATCAGTGTAGTTACGGGTACTTCTCCTCCTTTTGCATTCATTGTATGTCACTGCCAGGTAGTGTATGTCGAATAGGTCTATCAGTGGTTTATAATTATAAAGCGGGAAGCCTTCAATGACCAATATATGGGTATCTTTGGAGGCTGGCTCTTTAGAGCCAGGCATAACATTCAGCCCCCATCTCCTGTTTCTTTCCCTCATTATCTCCAGAGTAATGTAGTAATCATTCCTTAATGCCTTCATGGTACGGGAAGGAATACAGGAAAAGTGCTTGGATCCATCAAGCCCTTAAGCTTGTGCAGCCTGTTTTGATGTAAATCTGGCTGCAATTAGTAGTAGTATTTTGGAAATTCCATTGTGTTGCCTTCACATTTTTGTCAGCCTATGTTCAGTATTAAGGGTTAATAAGTTTCTCATAAAATTCATTTAAAGACACGCTTAGTTTTGACTATGTGATTAGTCTCTATATTTTAGTTCATCTTTCTTGTGTCTAAAACGTGAATATAGACACTGTGTCTTTACAAGGATAGAGACTAAATGGCCAGACAAAATAATGGCTATAAAAGTCATGAAACCAACAGCAGTTGGAGTCTACAGAAGCAGTGTCTCTTCTTTGGAGGTGGAGAGTGGAACTTGTAAAATAGAAGTTCAGTAAAAAGTGAGTTCTTTTGTTGTTTTTAAGAAAAGGGGGTGTTCTTTGTAAGAAAAGAGGGGGGGTTTATTTAGTGTGTAGGTTTTGTTTAACTTTTGGGTTTTTTTAATCTTAACCTTTCCCAATGTAAGCTTGTTACAGCACTAGAACAGAGACTGGATTCCTTTCATGTGAAAAAAATATACTCTTCCCCTTGTTTTATCTTCAAAATATTCACTCTCAGTTGCACACCCTTCCAAGAACTCCCTAATACCAAATGGATAGTTTAGTGGTGCTGTAGGAGGAAAAAAAAAATCAGACTGCTTTTATTATGATGCTAACCTCAGGCATCATTACAGAACTTTACAGACCAGGGATTAATTTATCTATTTTGGTGTGAAAAAATGGAGTTGAAAATAGACTGCTACCATGCTGTAATACAGCATAACCTTCAGTGCCTTGGAATAGCCTCAGTCATATTGAGCCTATGTTAGGTTGGGGGTTTTTAAAAAATATTTTCATGTGACAGCATTATGTAAAGAAGTGTGTTTGCCTGTGCTTGTGCAGCTGTACTGCTACTTGCTTGGGTAATATTTAAACCCATTTACTAAGTCCTATGCTGACTCGCTGACAAACAATCCCAAATATAGAGGACTTATCCATGCAAAGTTTAATATTATCATCCTCACAATTGAAATGAAAGTGAAAATCTAATATTCTCAATACTATTTAGACCTGTTGTGGTACTTGGTCTCTGGCCCAGAAAATTTACAGTTTAAATAGATAGTCAGGGACTATGGAGAAAAGCTGTTCAACTGAAAGCTTTTAAGTGCCACAACAGATTTGGCTAACATCATTCAGTTTTCAAGGTTTATTTGCCTTAAGGTTTGAAACAATTCAATTGCTTACTTCTGATTTCTGAGTAGGTTTGCTTTCCCTACAAAATCAGATATTTTTGCAAATATTTTTCTTAGAGGTGAGCGAGATCAGGTTTTGTTCATGTGTCTGTGTGCCTTTCACTCAAAAGACATACAATTCAGTGAGACAGGTTATGGTGGAAAAATGGTTAGGATGTGTGGCCATATGCATAGAAATTATAGAGGGGAGACTCTTCAGTTGGAAGAATTTCAGAAATAGAAGGTTTTAACTTTAATGTATGTATATGTAAACTGAAATTTGAATACCTATAATTTTCTTGAAGGCTTGCCATCTGAAGACGGAAACCATTACATATGAAGAGAAGGAACAGCAGCTGGTCAATGACTGTGTCAAAGAGCTCCGTGAGTATCCAGGCTGTATCTTCAAGTGGCAAAATGGTATTTGAAATAGTGAGTGCCTACATCTTAGTTATCCTTGGGTCAAAATATGAGCTTCAGTAATTTATGCCAATTATTTAAGTCTTGTTCTTCACCAAAGTGCAAAGTTGTTTCCGTAGTTCGTTGGCTAGTATGTTTGTTGGCTAGAATGCCAGTAGTACCTGACATTCAACTTCAGGTACATGTGCTGTGTTTAGAGAGGGAAAATTGATACAAAATCTAATGGCCACAAACCTCCTAAACTGAAGCCTGCGGACACTGGAAAATAAGTATATTTCTTGTATGGAGTATTCTGCACACTTGAAGCTGAAATGTACCAGTGGACAAACTCCTAAATGCTCATTCTAAATTATGAGCAGGTTAGTTTATTTTTAAAAGACAAGTTACAAACCAAAGAATTATGAATCAAAGAATTTAAAACAGACAGTGTTTTAGTTTGTCCGTAACAGTTGTCCATATTTGCTTTAGAGACTACCTATTTGCAGAACATTCCTGCTACTCTTAATTAAATGCATGTCAGGTATTATGAAACAATAAGGAACAGGTTTTTTTTGTGTGTGTGTGATGAGTGTAACCTGGTGGTACAATTCTTTATCTGTAGTCATTTGATGTGTGCCACTTCCTTTATGCATAGTAACCTTGAGCCTATATTAAAAGATATTTTTTCTATACAACCACCATAAAGAAAACTGGATTGCTGCTTGATTTATCTTGTTCCAGGTGGCCATAAAATACAATTAATTGATATAGAATAGATTGTTAATTTACACTGTTCCCTCTCAGAAAGTATGCATCCTTTGCAAATAGAGGTTGTTTCATATAAGCTCTCCTATTTTCCTTCAGTGAAACATCTGTGAGTTCTGTTTCATGCAATTCTGTAGTGCATATAGGCATGCTAGGTAATTTAGACCTAGAAAGAATCTTCTCTCAAAGGAGGTCGAGTCTGCAGCTTTAAAATTTGTGTCTTCAGGAAAAAGGTATCTGACTGTGAGCTTCAATGTCCACATGCCCATGGACAGGACCTTGTTCTGCAGAAAATCTGTGAGCTGCAATAGCCACCGATTTGTAGTGTTATCTTTATGCAAGATTGATCAGACTTTGTTATGAAATTTGCTGTGACTTCAGGGCAAGTATACAGACAATACTAACTGTGTAAAAATATTTTGGCTTTTTGAGTTGCTTTATCATCTCACTTGAAGCAGTGCTTGCTCAAATAAAAAAGAAATTGGAAATTATATGCAGTGGGTCTTTGGGGAATAGATAGTGACCAGAATCAGGAGCTGAATAGGTGTATGCTGCACTTGACAAGGTCTGACAGAATGCCTTTGCTTGCAGAGAATGGTAGTTAAAACCAAGATCAATGCAGAGCCTGGCTTCTTCAGCATATTCTAAGTCTAGGCTTGGTCATGAGCCAGTTTGTCATTTGGAATTGTTTATTGCAGCTTACCTTGGATTTTATTACAGTTATATCATAAACCTGTGTTACGTACCTCAGGTTCTGCATTCTTAGCTCTTAATAAGTTACACTTGTATTTGAAGTTAACTCTCTTTCTTCTCCTCCCCACTGTTTCTTTTCCTTATGAATGTTCGAAGGCACCTGCTCTTAAGTCCTGTGAATTGATTTCCTAACAGTATTGGTGATTTTGAAGACTGTTGTTGACTTTCAGTGATCTTTTCTGGGTTTTGGATTTGGTTTGGTTATTTTGTTGTGTGGGGGGTAAAGCTACTAAGTTCCTTTTGTCTGTTGCAGGGCAAACAAATGCTCAAATTTCCAGAATAACAGAGGAGTTGTCAGAGAAGAGTGAAGAGGTGGTTCGCTACCAGGAAGAGATCTCATCCCTCTTGTCTCAGATTGTTGATCTTCAACATAAACTGAAAGAAGTAAGAGAATGCGGATTGAGAGTGTGTGCATGTGCACGCGTGCATGCTTGTGTGTGTGCCAGTGCTTGCAGCAGGGAAGAATTGACTTGCGAGTCAGGGGGTTGCAGTGCAGGAGAGTGACTGCTTCAGGAATGGAAGAGGATCAGCTGTCTCGGGAAAATCGGCTGAGAAAATGATGAGCACCTTTTTGTGCTTTCAGCATGTGATTGAAAAGGAGGAGCTGAAACTTCACTTACAAGCTTCCAAAGATGCTCAGAGACAACTGACAGCAGAGGTACTTTTAAGGCTTCTATACATACACATATAGATAAATGTTTAGAATAAAATACAAGATAAAGAAGAGTAAGAGAATGGGAACTATTGCTTTTTAATTATGTAGAGCATTTCATTTTTCATTGCTGTTGGAGTCATATTATTGGAGCAAAAGAATAATTATTTTTATGTAAGTCTACACAAATATTTTTTTAGTTCAGATACAAGGCATGGAAGGTATTCCAAGTAAGAATGTCTTACTATTCTTAGTAGTTAATGAAAAAAAGAGTTTTAATATGAATGTTACTGCTTATATCAGCAGTACTGTATCTCATTAGACTTTAAGGAAGTTCTCTTTGTTTGCTTCTTGTGCATCAAAGGTTAGTGTATTTGCAGAGTTTTTCAATGTATTTACTTTTGGATTTTATCATACCTTTTCCTCTTTTGAGTCTTGATTTGGACTTCATGCTCCACCACTAAAATTGGTAGGGGTTCTATGCTGACCATTGTCCATTCCAGATGTTGGCATGTGCTGTACCATTGGAAAAATATAACAGTGTTGAATGAGCCAATATAGGTTTGTGTAGGAGTTAGTTCAGTTTAATTTTGTCTTTTCTTTGAAGCTTACAGGTATCACATAATGTCCTTTTTTTCTCTTTCAGCTACATGAGCTGCAAGATCGGAATGCAGAGTGTCTAGGGATGCTACACGAATCACAAGAAGAAGTGAAGCTGCTGCGCAGCAGAGCCAGCTCTGTTGCTTGTCTCTGCCACTCCCAGTCATGTGGAGTATTTCCTGTGGTAATAAACACTTATTGGCACATAGGGTCTATAGTAGCACACTGCTATGTGAGTAAAACAGCCATTACAGGAGCTGCAGCAGGATCTATTTTGTAGTAGGCAAAGGAGCTGATCTTATGTTTCTTCAGAATTTTCTGTGAGTTTAGGATTTTATGTGTTAGGAAATGAATAATTCATTAATACCGCCATTAAAGTATTAAAATGACTTTTCCTTTTTATATGCCTTTTCTCTTAAATACAGGAATTGGCATGTTCTACAGCTGTTGCTCAGTTGTGCTAGGATATTGTTCAATGCTGATGGGAATTTTCGTACCTGATGGTGTTTCTTTAAGAAACAACAAGCATATTTTCAAGAGCTCAAAAATATTTTTTTAATGGAGTTTGTATTTTGTGTCTCTATGATAAATTTTAATCATCATCAGAAAAGCATGACCTGAGGCTAGCTGCCAGAGATGACTCAACCAGTGGAAATGGGTTAAATGCGTTTTATGTTCCTCATCTTACTAGTTTCAGGTATTTTATCTCAAAAATTTCTGGGCCCTGCTTGGAATTTTTCTGGTTTTGATTGATTGTACTGTGTATACAGAATCTCTCATATGCACGTTTGGCCTTGTAAGAAGTGCTTTTAAGTAGCTTAAGTTAAGAAACCAACATAAACAGTACCAAGAAAAGGCAGGTGTTGCTAATGAAAACTGAACCCATACTGGTTACACATAAGTGTAGTTACGGTGCTTCCTTCAGAGACTGAAGGGTTTGTCCAAGACATACTGATACCAGGGAGACAAACAAGTATTATTTTAGAGATGTTTTCTGCTCAAATTGTTGGGAGGAAGACTTGAATCGAATTTGCCCACTCTTCGGTTTCCGTTTCCCTCTAGGATTCCCTTGCAGCAGAAATTGAAGGGACAATGCGGAAGGAATTGAGTCAGCGTGATGAATCTGTTCTCTCCAAGCAAAAGTATGTCTCCAGATAGCTGTGTTATATTTTTTCCATATGCCTGTATTAAGTAAGATGAAACTGATTTCAGGAAACCTAGAAATATGAATGTTCCCTCTATAATTAATTTTCAGTCTAACTTTAAAAAACCCCACCTTTGTAGTATTTGGTAATCTTTTGAACTTTGAAACATACTATTCTTTTTTGATTCTGTGAGGAAGTTGAGAATTCTGTGAGGAAGGGTGAGACTTCTGATGCAAATTCTCGATGCATAGCACTCATTTTATCCCTTTTAATGCTTACAGAATTATCTGGCAAATGAATTATAGCTGAAAGACTGGTAACAGTTTCCAAGCCCCTGAAGACCTGCTCCTGGAGCCCTTAGTTCTTAGCAAGAAGTAATGAATTAAATACATGGTTTTGAAAGCATATGTAAATTAAATAAATAAAATGTATGCTTCTTTAATGCTGTCAAGTGGTTATCCATGGAAGTTTGGGTCTTTCAGGGAGAAAGAAGTAAGTCTTAATTCTGATACTAAGTAGAGCAGTACTCCTTAAAAGATGAGTGTCCTAGGCAATGCTGTTTTTCTGGGCTTAAGTCTTTTTAGTCAGGTCTCTGCAGGCTTCTGAAAATCTGTTGTTCAGAGCTTTTTCTTTACATCTTTTTCAAAATGCTTCTGAAAACTGTATTTGTTTGCTTGTCTCTCACGCAGGGGTCAACAGAAACGAGTATTTGACACTGTCAGAGTTGCTAATGTCACTCGTGGACGTTCATCTTCCTTTCCTGCCCCGTTGCCAATCCCTGGATCTAATCGGTCAAGTGCTGTTATGACAGCAAAGCCCTTCCAGTCTGGCATACACCAGTTGGAGAGCCACACACAGATGACACAAAGGAGCAGCTCTGAGAAGCATGTGAAGTAGGAAACACAGCCTGCTATTTTCTGTCTAAATTAACCCAGACCTGACCTCAGCTGTATAAGAGAGAAATAGTTAATGGTCTTAATGATTATGATTTGATATTTCTTACAGAAACGCTCAGAATCCTGTCCAGTCAGGAACCCCTGGAGACAATGACTTAGTCACAGCTCTGCACAGGCTCTCCCTCCGTCATCAGAACTACCTCAGTGAGAAGCAGTTCTTTGAGGAGGAATGGGAGCGAAAAATGCATTTGCTGGCTGAGCAGAAAGAAGGGGCTAGTGGCTGTAGTACCCCGACAGAAAGCTGTTCCTCCCTGGGTACAAACTCAGAATTCACTGATCTCTCTGCCAGCTCTGGTAATCTCCGTGTCCTCCTACCAGAAAAATTGCAAATTGTCAAACCGATTGAAGGTAAGAGGATCACAGAATGGGCTGGGTTGGGTTGGATTGGAAGGGACCTCAAAGATCATCTGGTTCCAGCCACCTGCCATGGGCAGGGACACCCTCCACTAGCCCAGGCTGCCCAAAGCCCCACCCAGCCTGGCCTTGAACCCTGCCAGGGAGGGGGCAGCCACAGCTTCTCTGAGCAACCTGTGCCAGTGCCTCACCACCCTCAGAGTAAAGAATTTCCTTCTAATACCGAATTTACATCTCCCCTCCTTCAGCTCAAAGCTCTACTCCTAGCACTACTTGCCTTTGTGAACGGCCCCTCTCCAGCTTTCCTATAGCCCCTTTAGGTACTGGAAGGCTGCTGTAACATCTCACTGCAGCCTTCTATTCTGCAGGCTGAACAACCCCAACTCTCTCAGCTGGTCTTCAGAGGAAAGGTGTTCCAGCCTTCATGGCCCTTCTCTGAACTTGCTCTGACAAGTCCAGGATGATGTTCCTTCTCTGAAGAATTTTATGTTAATTTGTCAGCTAAATGTTGGTGTGTGTATAGCGAGGTATGATGTGCACTAAGAGGTAGTAGTAGTATTTGGTACTCCCTGTGCCAGCAAGCTCATCAGTATGACTTTGAAGTTGGCTTTCTTGTATGGTGCCCTTAGGCTTTTTCTGGGCACCACCATCCCAGTGCACCAGGTGTAACAGTGTTGGCACCAGCTGGCTGGAGTTGTTTTTATCATAAATTCCTGTAACTCGATACAACAGTAGTTAACAGCTCTGTGAGACTCTTCTTTGCTGATGATACAAAGCTGGGAGGGGTGGCTGACACGCAGGAACACTGCGCTGCCATCCAACGAGACCTGGACAGGCTGGAGAGCTGGGCAGGGAGAAACCTAATGAAATTCAACAAGAGCAAGTGTAAAGTCTTGCACCTGGGGAGGAATGACCGTCTGTATCAGTACAGGCTGGGGGATGACCTGCTGGAGAAGAGCTCTGTGGAGAAGGACCTGGGGGTCCTGGTTGATGACACGCTGGCTATGAGCCAGCAGTGTGCACTGGTGGCTAAAAGGGCCAATGGGATCCTGGAATGCATCAGGAAGAGCGTGGCCAGCAGGTCAAAGGAGGTGATCCTCCCCCTCTACTCTGCCCTGGTCAGGCCCCACCTGGAGTACTGTGTCCAGTTCTGGGCTCCCTGGTATGAAAAAGACGGGGATCTCCTGGAGAGAGTCCAGAGAAGGGCTACGAAGATGATTAAGGGCCTGGAGCATCTCCCCTGTGAGGAAAGGCTGAGTGAGCTGGGACTGTTCAGTCTAGAGAAAAGACGACTAAGGGGGGACCTAATTAATGTTTATAAATATCTTAGGCATGGGATGCAGGGGGAATTGGCCAGCCCCTTTTCATTGGTCTGTGGAGACAGGACAAGGGGCAATGGCTGCAAATTGGAGCACAGGAAGTTCCGCACCAACACACGGAAGAACTTTTACACAGTGAGGGTGACAGAGCAGTGGAATAGGCTGCCCAGGGAGGTGGTGGAGTCTCCTTCTCTGGAGATATTCAAGACTCGTCTGGATGCCTATCTGTGCAATATGAGATAGGGAGCTGCTTTGGCAGGGGGGTTGGACCCGATGATCTCTCAAGATCCCTTCCAACCGCTATGATTCTGTGATTCTCTTTTGTCCTGCCAGGATCTCAGACCCTGTTTCACTGGCAGCAGCTTGCTCGACCCAACCTTGGCACCATTCTTGACCCAAGACCAGGTGTTGTTACAAAAGGTTTTACCCCTCTGTCTGATGATGCTGTGCACCACATCTCTGACTTGGAAGAGGATGATGAGGAAGAAGGTGAAGGAGGCATAACATTTCAAGTGCAACAGTCCTTCCTGGAGGAAAAGAAGGGTACTGCTGCAAAGCCAGTGGCAGGGATTTTCCTGCCACCTATTACTTCAGCAGTGATACCGCTCACAGGTAAGAAGCGTGGTTAGTAGGTCTTTTTTTGTTTAGCGTCTTTTTCTCAATTGAAATCATTTGACTCTGTGACATTGTTGTATTTATTCTTTAAATAAAACTATTAACAGTGATAACAGCAATGTTAACCTTTGCTTTGATTAGTCCTTATCTGTATTTTTACCCTCAATGGATGTAACTTCTTCACATTGCAGCCTTGAATCCAGGGAAGTGTCTGTCTTCAACAAATTCCACATTTACCTTTACTACCTGTAGGATCCTACACCCATCCGATGTCACTCAAGTTACTCCCAGGTATGATGACTGCTGGCATCCTAAGAGTTGCTGCATGGGCTAAACCAGTTGTTTTCTGGCTTCTGATAAATAGACCAGTTTTAAAAATGCCAAGGCAGCTAGGGAGCACATAGGATGTTACTCATGCAAATAAGTTGTGATTATGAGGGGAAGCTCGAAATGCTCTACAGAGAGAGTTAGAACAGGTTGGGGTAACTGAAAGGGTAAATTTATGCAAATTTATAGCCAGTGCCTTGTATCATATACCTATTGGGGAAAGAAAAGAAGAAAAAAGATACTACCAGAAGTCTTTTTTCCCTGATTGTGTCATTTTTTTTTTAAGTTGCTACTGAACATCTATGTTGATATTCTACCTAATACAATGTAGGTGAAGACAGAAGGTAAATTCATTGGTACTTATACAAAAACCTCTCTGTCCAAGTATCTTCTGAATATTTTGTAGAACAATAATTCTGAATCTAGTAAAGCTGAAACTGTCACAGCTAATAGCAGTAGTTTATGTTTTCTCGAGCCTAGCGTATACTAAACAGCAAATACGGAGCAGGTATAAAGATGTCTAATGTGTGCATCTTCTCTTTCATTTTTGTTTTATTTCAGCTCCATGGGTGCCCAATTTTCACTTGGAAGTACTAGTATTGGAAACCCGGTAGTGAGCACTCCAGCCGCGTCTTACAGCCTTAGTATTGGAGAGTTTCTCACCAACAGAAGAGATTCAACTACTACCTTCAGCAGCACAAGGAGTCTGGCTAAGCTCTTGCAAGAGCGAGGCATCTCTGCCAAGGTTTATGATAGCCCTGTGTTAGAAAAACTGCCTTTGCTACAGCCCCCTCAAACTCTCCCTATTCCTTCTACTCCCCCAAATTCTCCCTCGCGTTCCCCTTGTCCTTCCCCTCCGCCGTTCGAGCCTCGAGTGCATCACGCAGAAAATTTCCTGGCTTCTCGACCAGCAGAAACGTTCCTGCAAGAGATGTACGGCCTAAAGCCCTCCCGGCACGTGCTAGATGTAGGCCAGCTGAAGATGAACCTAGTGGACAGGCTGAAGAGGCTGGGTATTGCCAGGGTGATCAAGCACCCTGAGACACAGGACCACAGGAAGAGTCAGGGGCCAGAGGTTAGCTTGCCGAGGCAGGACTCTGCTGTGTTTTTAAACGCAGGTAGCAACTTAATGGCAGGACTGAGAAGAAACCAGAGTCTCCCTGCCATGATCGGAGCATTAGGAGCTCCAGTTTGCACACAGACATCAAAAATGGATATCTTAAAGGAGGACTGACTGGTCTGAAAAATGCTTGACTCTAGCATAATTAATGATACATAAGGGATGAGCATCCAGTACAGGCATCGTTAGATGTGTTACAGAAGAGTTGAAGAAGGCACGTGCATGTTACAGATGTGGGAGAGAGAAGTGTTGGGATCAAGGAGAAAAAGAACATTGCTTGGGTTTGAGGAAGAAAGCTTTTGTGGAAGACAAGAAAGAGGAAACCAAAGCTTAGTATTGAGACCCCCTTCAGCATCTGTCTTAAGCAAAAATAAACACCACTGGCGACGTTCTGAGCATTTTAACCTTTTACACTGTGTAGAACTGTCTTGCAGGTGCTGTTCTGTTTTCTCCATCATGTGACTCTAGTATTTTACTGCTTAGCAGTCAGACTGTATCATTTAAATATAACAGTCAGTCTGACCAGCATTATTGCTTCAAGTTCTGCTCTGTAGCAAGCAAATATGAAAACTTGAATTTTTTTTTATGCTTGCATTTTCCATTTCAGAAACTACTTTTTCAAACTCACTCCTCCCCACCCCCCAATTTCAGACCCAGGGGAGAGAACCTTTAATTCTCTGTGAGAAAACAATACTTCTGTTTACAAGCACAGAAACTGGTGGCCAGGATTTACATTTTGAAGGAGTGCAATTGTGCTAGTGAGGTATTAACAGAAGGTCTTGTCTTTCCAGAGCTTCTGAAGCACACATGAGGAAGGTGCAATGAATAAGAATTAAGAAGCAGGAAAGTATGTATTTAGGTGAAAACGTCAAGCTAAGAGATCTTTCCAAAGTGTGCTGTGCACCTTTTAAATGAGGGTATTTTTGCACATAAAAAAAAAAATATCTCAGGCACATTTTGGTGTTCCAAAAGGAAATAAAACTTAGGTGCTTGATTCAGGGTTAATTTTTCTTTGACATAAGCAGAGAGCATTTACTTCAAGTGTCAGAAATGCAGTAAGGTGACTCTTCTCTTGACAGGTAGACATTCTGTATAGTTGAGAGTCCTGCAGTAAACTTAATGCCTTTCAGTCACCTCTTTCTGCTTTTAGACAGGATTTTGTGTCAAGCATTTCGTTAAGAGCAAAATTTACCAGTCTGTTCAGAGACGGGAAGATGAAGGCTAGTGCTCTTTGTAGCATTTTTCATCCACATGAATCAGTTTTGTCTACAGTGAAATCCCATTTTGATGATGGAGAGTGGTCCCGAACCTGTTTCTGAGCTAAGGTGAGATAGGCTTTCCATCTCAAAAGAGAAGTCTGCTTCAGAGATCTAATTTCTGAGTGGTAGGCGGCAAAATGTTACAGCCCATGCTGCTTTTGGGATTCCTTCCTGACCGAGGGTCCAGTCATAACAGAATAATCTACAATAGATTTATAGTGTAACTTAAGGGAAAAAGTTTGCCCAGAATTCCTCAGAGGAATGGATCTTTGCTAGTGACCTGAATGGAAGCAGGTTTTTAACCTTTATGTAATTTTTCACTGTAACTATCAACATTTAAAAATTATTTTAAATTTTCATTTCCATGCAGTTAGGTAACAGTCAGAGTTTACCTTGCTTGTTACAGTGCACGTGGGACGTAGCTGGTGTCTGTCTGGGTGCGTGGTGTGAAGCACCAGTGTAATCACACTGAGTCGCATTTGCTGTCAGTCACATCCACCATAGTCAGCACCCTTGTTGCTGCAGGGCTGAGCGGAGTCGGGCAGGGAAAGAAAGCTGCTGAGCCCTGTTGATAGGAAACTTGCCACGTGGCCTTTCTGCTTTTACAGTGACATGGGTCTCGTGATGACTCTTTGATACAACTGCCTTTTTTTGTAAAAGGAAGAGGAGTAACCACTTCGAACTTGCACAGGGATTCTTAGCAGAAATTTGTCTGTCAGCAGCGCACAGAAATATTCAGGAACTCCTGGAGCTGCCTTTTGCTCTCTAAGCAAAATCTTACACTTATAAAAGGTGAATTTTATTTAAAATACTATATACGGGTTTTGTTTTTTAAATGGAAAATATTTAATTTCTTGATGGAAGTATTTATGTTCATAGGTACTTAGCTGTGCCTGGGGTCTTGCCTAGCTCAAGAAGGTAAGAGTGAAAGGAGTTGGGAGGAGGTAATTTTGCTCTCCAGTGAACTGAGATGGGTTTGTCTGCTGTGTGTGTAACTTGCAGGCAAACAACAGGAATGAGCTAGCAAAAGATTAGACAGTTTGTTATCAACAGAGAAGTGTATAGTATGTCAAAAGTATGTCCATTTTACATGTGTTTATTATAGGAATATGTGTGTTACAGATAAATTTTTGACGGTATTAGTGTTTCTAACTAGCTTCATTAGGTAACTCCAGCCATCAGATTGTTTTGCGTGTTATCAGCAGAACCAGAAAATCACCTAAGTGAGAATTCCTTTGGCAGACCAGGCTTCAGTTAAAATTAGTCTCGAGGCACATTAATAAAATGCATGTTTCTCTTTGGGATGCTTCCATATTCCATAGCCCAACAGTATAAACTGTTTCAGTTCAAACAATACCATGGGTATGTCAAGAGGTTGGTTGGTTTTCTGTAGGATGATGTATCATCAGATACTTTACACAAGGCAAAAAGAAAATAGGAGAATCTGTATACCATTGTGTTTGTGTGTTTATCCAGTTGGTTGATGGCTGTGGTGCAATGTCACTGAAACTGTCATGCATTCATACCTTGGGATGGTCCCGCGCATTATAGACACATATGCCTAGCTTGCAGCAAAAGGGACAGTTGGTACTTCTTCCACATTTACTACTTTGTGCCAAAACCTAGAAGACAAACATTTCTGAGTAACGTACGTTCTAGGAACCAGTTGCCTCCCATAATAGGGGAGACCACCTTGCATGACTAAGACAGCTGAGATCCTGCATGAGATCTTTTGATCCTGTGCAAGATCTCTTGATCCTGCACAACCATGACTTGGTCAAGCAGGAGGTAGAAGGAATGGAGAACTGCATTTCGGAAAGGTTCTGTTACCTTGCAGGTTTGAGACAAAAACAGGTGCTAGAAAGAAAGGATGTACCATACTTTTTACAGTTTCAAGGGACAGGATGAAATTATTATAGTATTTAGTTTTATTCAGGTTAGCTTAAACCAAGAACAAATCTGTAGCTTTCTAGTTTTGCTGGTTTTGATCAGTGATACCTGCATGCTCAAAATACCTGTGGTCAAAGTCTACTGGAGTCAAACAGTGCAGGGAGGGAAGGAGAATATTGGGTTTGGGCCTCATTTGGCTGTTACATGAGGGGATTACACACAACATTTGAATGGTCTGGGAACTTCATAGTAATTTTTTCATCTGCTTTTTGCACTTACTGTTGTTTCCTAGTGGAATGTAAATTTGATAATAAACATGTATAACATGCCATTTTTCAGTATACTGGTCATCTTGTGTGGTTTGTTCTCATTGTCATTTTCTGTGTTCTACAATAAACCAAAAGGTAGGCCTTTTTTGCTCCAGTGTAGGGGTTGTGGTACTGCACGCAAGCGTGGTGAGCTGGTGTCTGCACAAACTGGCTGTAACTGGAGAAATGGTCAGGCTGTGCTGGGCTGTTTGCTGCTGTGTTTCTGCCTAAGCAGCTGCAGGTGGCAGATCATCCTCTATACAGAGGTGTCATCAACCTCTATACAGAATATTGGAATGTGAGCCTGCCTTTCAATGCCTGTGTTCCTGTTTTCTGGTATGTTGGGCGCTTTTCTGTGTCTGGTGTTTTGGGTTGGTTTTTTCTTTTTACTTTACAGCAGCTAATAATTTCCTCTAGCATTATTATAGTGTTAGACCAGAGTGTTGTCTAACACCACTGCCGTTTCTCTGTCTCAGTAGTGGATGTTAATGTCAGCCTCCTGTATTTGTGATGAAATGGGAGTAGAAATTGAAACCAAGCTACTTACCCTGCAGAGTACTCCCTTTGTGTAGGTCTCAATGGAGTTCTTTTGGCAGAGAGGTACCAGATTTGTGCCAGATTCTTGTCAGTCGTGTCAGCCTGGGGCTGTGCATACCGCCTTCAGCACAACCCCTGCACTCGTGTTACTACAGAATAGGAACGTTGATTTACAGTGAACAGGTCCTTACTTGAATTAGTCCAACAATTACTGACAGCACTTCATCTGTGTGCATGACATCTTAAAGAGCTGAGAAACACTGTTACCCTGTGTGAGGATCCTGTGTTTGCTGAGCTTTATTTTTCTGACATGAGAAGAGGGAGTAGAGCACTCGTCCAACTGAAGTTACTTTTCAGCTCAACTTTTCATATGCTGAAGCTTACGAAGTGGAGATTGAGGGGATATTCTTGTCCCACTGTTCTCTGCAATTGTCACACCTATAAATGCTGCAAGCTGAAACTCCAGCATCTGGATTGCAAGAGAAGTTGACCAAGTTTCCTTCACTAACAAGTAAGTAACCTCATCTGTTTCCTAATATTAATGGTATTTACGCATGAGTACTTCACATGTTTGCGTGTGTATTTGCATGTCCTCAGAACAAAGGCCTGTGTTACCACTGTAATTAACTAATGACATTACAGAAGTGTTCCCTGCACTAGAGAAGCATTATGGCCAGGGGCATCTGAAAGGCAGCAAAGGAATGTTAGACAGTGCTAGAGTTGGGATTTCTGGCTCTGTGCTGGGTCTGCACAAAGCTATTCATAGTGCATATGAAAAGAAAATTAATGTTGGGATAAAAGCCCCTGTTGAGCTCCAGAGATTTCAGCTGTCCTGAAATGCCTGAGGACTAGAGCTGTCTGCCACTTTGTAAGAGCATAGGTGCTGCATAAGTTCTTGGAGGCTTGTTTCTCTGTGTGTTCTCTAGCACTTCGGCTGTAGCAAGGGAAGAGAGTTAGAACTAACTCTATTGAAGCTGCAGGAGAAGAGCTAGACCTAACCACAAAAGCTCAGGCATGCCAGGGGAAGGTGCAAGGAAGAGCCTTCTGTAGAAAATGTGTTTATTAAGCCACTTAAATCAATGGGACTTCAGCAATTCTGGAAAGAAATTCTAGTGTTGTACTGCACTGATGGGACTTGGAAGTGCTTTGAGCTCCTTTCTTTTCCGTTTAGTTGGTCAGACTGCTGAAAGAAAGACTTCTGACAGGCTCCTGGGCAAGGGCTGTTACACAGCGTTTGATATAATGCCAAAGTGAATACAAGTAAGGGCTTTTGTGTGGGTTGGAGTCTCCAGTTGAAAACCGCAGCTGTGTTCTTGCTGCGTAGGTTTGGATCACACAAGAGAAGCTGTGATTTTAGCAGAAATTTTCAAATTAATTGGAAAGACAGAAAGCCTGTGTACTGGTTTTGGCTGGGTAAATGCAGTAAATTTTACTCATCGTAGCTGATAGGGCCAAAACCAGTGTGGTTAATGCAGGGATTTATTGCTTTTCTGCTGCTCAGACCCCCACCAGCGAGTGGTAATCCCAGTTAAAGTCTTGTTAAACGCTCTTCACCCTTGCTGAGTGCTTAGGAAGTGGCAGGAAGGGAACACGAAGCCAAACTGGAGTGCAGCACTCAGCTTTGTCCCCTGCACTGTATTGTGTAATCAGGACCATCAGTAGGGCAGCAGGCAGGTAAGAGTGCTGCGCTGTGAAGAGACCTACACAGGTGTGCTTACACAGCTTCCTTCATGAAGCTTACAGAAGGCATCAACTTGCAAGAATGTTTCTAGAACTTACTGAAGAGAGCTGCTGCTGAAGAAAAGTCAGGTATTGGTAAAACTTTGTGTAGAATTCTATGTGATTGTGTTTATAGTTAAGATTTTAGGTTACCTAATTATCTGAGAATCTGTCTCTACAATCTTAACACTACAAAGAGAACAAGATTATCACCATAGGCACAGACGCAATGATGGCAATAATCTAAGTCAGTGGGAGCCAGAAGTGCCAGGCTCCTGCCCTTAGAGCTGCTGGGGTTCCTTTTGGAAACTGGCTGGGTGGCAGTTGCTTTATATGAGGAGACTAATTGGTGGAGATAGATAATTAATAAGATTTGATTCCTGATTAAGAATTCCTAGTCAGATTCATAAGTCATTATATGAGGAAATTCCTCGTAAGAGCTTGTCTAGGGGAAGCAGTAACTCTTGCTTTTTACCATGAACTCCTGAGAAAACTAGTTCCTTGAGTGTAGCCAAGTGTTGCAGTTGTTGTATCTTTTCCTTTTGGAAAGGAATACATCTATGTGAGCACACCTCTGACTTCAGAATCTCTTGGCCCACTTAAATTTTATCAACAGTGCAAGCCAGAAGATCCAACCTCCCTCTGTAAGGGAACCAGGAGAGTTCAGTACTTCTCTTCTGCCTGATCCCTGGCTGGATCCACAAACTGGATCCAGTTTGAGGAAAAATAAAAACCGGTTTCTTTCACTTGGATTGCACATTTCTGGCCATGTCCAAGTAACAGAAACTTCTGTATGTGAGCTGCCCTTGCTCTGGCATAACTCTCAACAGTTTCGTGCTCAATCCCTAAACGGGCGTCAACAGCTATCTTGGCAAATTACTCCTAGAATTTGGAAGCACAGGTTTGCCCATTTCTGTAACTGCTCGCTGCATCTGGCACCTGTTAAGGCTCTCACAGTCTGAAATTTCCCTGCCTGTATCCTCACAGACACAAACTGCTACCAAAGAGAGACGCAGTACTAAGCACAGAGTCCAGGGAGGGACTTGGGCTCTTCAAATTATTCCAGTGAAGAGCGAGCTGTTCAGTTAAATTTAATTGCCTACACTGAAACCATTACTAATGCTTGAAAGCTGTAACAAGAGTGTAACAGAATGCACATCTCATTCAAACCAAAACAGATACTAACAAAGCTTTAGCTTCTACTCAGAGCTTGTAAAACTCCTTCTTCTGTGTGCATACTCCTCACAGGGGGCAACATAAACATGTTCCTAAGGAGACTGACATGTGGAAAAAAAACTAGAGACTTCTTTTGCTGTGCCTAGAGACTGGAAGATGAGCAAGGTAAGTGAACACAGGGTAACTGAACATCTTCAGACATGAAGCCGTACCTGAGGAATTGATTTTCACTGTTAAGATTACTTACAGAAGATACTCTGGAATGCAGATCACAGCCACATCCTGCTGAGGATGCTGGAGGACAAGTACTTGACTTTTTCCTTGAGGTGTGCTGAGACACCAAAAAATGAATGACTAAGTGCTGGGGAGAAGTAACAAAACACACTGATATGAGCTGATTATATCCTATAAAATTCACAGTGCCTCCCCCCTTTATTTTGCAAAAGTTTGGCATAAAATACACAAGACTTCATAACAGTTGTTTTAAAAGTTGCATAAGAAAGATACCTTACTAAAGCACAAGTAATGTGGTAGATCTGATAAAAGAAACAGTGTATTTTCCCTAGAAAACCCAAAGTCAGAGATGTTCTTGAGTATAAATTGTCATACATACTGGCAGTAATTTCATTAAGGCTTTTGGTCTGGTATTTTCAATAACAAGATTTGCTTTTGTTTTACGAAATTCTTAGCTCAGTTCCAGGCTGTGGCAGCTCTGTCAGGCCCTGCCCTCCCATTCAGTTGACAGGAAAGATGAGCTTTTTCCTCAATGTGAAACTGGGCTGTGGCATCTGCTTCTCTGCATTCTGCTTGCCACTCTTTCTGCTCACCTCTTGATTCACTGCTGTCAGGATGGTGAGAATATCTTCTCCTCTGCAAAAACACAAGCATGTGTTGTAAGAGGGAGGCAGTTACCATCAGAGAAATTACCACATTCCCACATATCTTGACCTGTGCCAGCGCTAACGGCTACTGCTCTGAACAGGCTCCAGAGCAGTTCTGCTAATGCTTTAACACTCTGGCACTGCTCTGTCCTAGGTGACTCTTTTACCCTGAGCGAGCACTCACTCCCACCTCTGCATCCAAATCAAACTCCTGTCAATCAGATTGCAAATACGGGTGTTGCCAAGAAGCAGTGTATGGAAACATAGTTACCGAGGACAGCTGTACTCCAGTTGCTGGCACAATGCCTGTATGTACCAGGTCCCCTGGACTGTGCTTCTGTAGGAAACGTAATCTTGCAGGGTAGCCATGCCCAAGAGGAAGTCTGCCTCTGCAGGGATGCAGTCGAGCTGAAACCTTGCATCTGTTTCTACAGAAGAATCTTGCTCTCCAGAATCTGTCTCAACAGTCACACCTTTCTGGCAAGCGTCACCTTGGCAGGCCTGAACAAAAAACACTTTTGGTTTTCCAGCAAGAGAGTGGCAATTCTGTCCAGTGAAAGAAGTGGTCAGGTCCTGGATAGGTACTTCCTGCCCATCAACTCCATATATAACGCCTTTTTTCCCATGAGATAGAATACAGCAAACAAAACAGTCCTTGTCCTTGTGGTCTTTGCGTCGGTAGGTGTCCACAGTCTCATAGATTTGCTCTGCAGTGAGGTCTTTATGTTCTTCTACTATAAAATGAAGCTTTCTGAAGACTCTCTTCAGAGCAGCTGGAAGGCAAGCAGAAGGGGAGCTGGAGCCATTTCATGTTAGGTAAGTTTGACTCTGCAATTGCAAGTTGCATTCCTAGAGATAATTTTTTTAAGGCTGCTACACAACTACCCAGGTAGTCACATTTCTGCTCTGAAAACAATCTAGAAGTCTAATCACTAGTATCTCTAGAGGTCCCTTCACTCTCACTAAAAGGCTTCCTTGCAATTTTGCTGACTAGGACTGCCAGCACCTGGAAATCATGCAGAACTACTAGGAAAACGCTGTGTCTCTTCCTCCCACCCACTTTACAGCTCATCCCTTCATCTTTCACAACGTGTTGAACAGCACAGTTGCTTGACTCGAGAAGAGAAGGTACTGTTCAGTGGGGTCCTACCTGTGTCACAGGAAGTGAAACCTCCCACTGTGACTCTCCAATTAAGTTGGAGTTCAGTTCAACCAGGGAAGGCCCTCTGATGGATTTCTATCTCTTGGCACAGGCGGTGCAAATACACCCATCTCACAGGCCCTGGGACCTGCCGTGTGCTTTGCTGCTGCTGCAGGACAACCTGCTGAGGAATAGCAAGGCCATGGCTCTTTTTTTCTTTTTTTGTCTTTAAGCTGGATGTTAAACAACTAAAACCCAGCTCTGGTCCAGCTGCAGATCTGTTTCTGACTCTGTGTATTTTAGAAGTAGTATGCCTAAGACTGAAACAAAGCTAGCCTAGCTATTAAAGCCCAGGCTGAGGCTGCTGCTTAAGGGTGTAGTAGTAAACTCAGGAAAACAGCAAAATGCTAATGAATCATTCTGAGTAAAACCTTGATGAGCTGATATGGGTTTGTCAGCACAGAAAACAGAGCTGACTCAGCCACCAAAAAAAAGTATGCTAGAAAAGGAAGACTGAAATCCAGACCTTTACTACAGGAAAAGGTTTCTATTTTTGAAGCTACATAAACACACTTTTAATGTTTGCTGTACCTGCGTCCACATCTGTCCCAGTCCGATCTTTCAAGTTTTTCAGTTCCACCACTGCTTCCCTGGCTTTTGCAAAGCTGTGATTATTCAGGATCAGGCACACTCCACGGGGTTGGCTAGTCATTTTGTAAACTTCAAGCTGCTGAAAAGAAAGACTAATGGTGAAACTACTGCACCTTCCTCCAGGTGTTTCTCAGCCCTTGCCAGTAGCATGGTAGGGTTAAAAGCCAGCTGGCTTTCTGTCCAGGCATCTCGCTGTATGTAGCTTTGCTCCCAGGACCTGGGTATGTGCTGCCCCATCACTTCTGGGAGTCTGGGCAGAGCATGACAGACTCCCCCCCTAGACCCACATCATCATGCTCACCCTGCATGGGGTGCTGCAGCCACCCACTTCTTCATGCTCAGCCATCTGCCAACTGTGTATTTCTTGGTATAAGAAACTCAGCCTACCTTGCTGCCCTTGAAACGTTTCTGAAGTTTTAACGCTGCAGCCTGTGACTCAGCTTCAGAACGAAGCGTGTCAGAGAGCCGTGCGTATTTCTAGACAGTGCTTTTAATTGACCTTATAATAACTGTTCATCTGATGGAGGGACAATCTCTTCTAAGAGGAAAATTATGGTGTTTCTAAGAAACAAACTGACTTACCTGGGAAGGCTCATTACAACTAGCAGAAGAATCGGCTGTCACAGATGATATTGGGCATCTGGTGTAGGCTGAATACAGACAAAAAAAGTTTAAGTACAGAATGCAGCACTAGAGAAAGGAGAGAAGCTCTGCTCCTACTCTCCAGCTCCACGGGTACCTTCCAGGGTAAAACTGCCTGCTGAAAACACTAAGTTGGGGGTGAATGGCTGTTCTGGTTAGCTACAAACCACTAGATCAAAGAAACAGGAGTAAAGTGTATTGTGAGCAGCTAGTAACTGGGTACTCAATCATTTTTTTAGAGGCATTGTGTAAAGAAGTGAGATGCAAGTGGGGTAGAGTGTCCAAAAGCTAAAGAGTAAAAAAATATAATATTAATGTTTTGGAAGATTCAATTACCTTTAGGGCCTCTTATACTGTCCCTTTGTTTCTCTGTGATGAACACCTCTTCTTCACCTGAAAAGCACTTGTTATTAGTCCTCTATGATACCTATGTGTCACTTCAAGAATAACTGTAGGAAAGAGGCCTTTTTGTTTTGTTTTACCAAAGGGGTTTAATTCATAGTCTTCAATTCTCTTCAACAGGCTGACGTTAATTTCTGCACAGAGAGTCTTCAGGATTCTTAGATTGTCTTCTCCCAAAATCCCCTTCTTCTCCATCTCAGTGAAAACGCCGAGCATTGTCTGGGTAATCAGAAAGGTAGTTTGCTCTTAGGGCATGTCCACACCACCACTGGGAGGGAAGTTGCAGTGTGTTGCAGGTGCATTAAGCTATAGGGTGCTGACAGCACGTGTGACCCACAGAGTCAGTCCAGCTAACCAGGAGCTCACTTGAGACCTTAGCTGAGTCAATTAAACCTGCGTCAAAAAACCTACAAGTGCTGTAAATATACAAACATCTTCCCAAACCATACTCATTTCCCTTCTGCAGCTCAGAGATTCCAAGATCTAATGGTGATCATACAGGAATATATATATATATGATGTCATTTTTAATGACTGCATTCATTCAGCTGCCAGTGGTTATTTTGTGCACTTAGCTGAATCACTGTAGTGACCATCACGAGCAGTGGCAAAAATGGGTAGAACCACACAAATATGGTGTAGAGGTTGCTTTGAAGCAAAAGGGGACTCAAGTGAGTGGCAGAGTACAGTGGTCACCCTGAGGATTTACTAGAATAGCTGCCACTATATGGTCAGTTTCTGCTCTAAGAATAGAGGGAAAATGCTACAAGAGTTTTCATGTATCAGAACAAAGTACCCAGCAGTCAGAACTGCGGTCTGAGATAGTGGAAGAGCAGCTGGAGCTCCTCCAAAGCTGTTTGTAAACTCCAAGTCTTGGTAAGGATCTGCTGCTTAGATCTGTATTTTCTAAGTTTGGAAATAAACAGAACAAAAGCACAAAGTAACAGCCACAGTGGGTTACTTTCTGTGCTTGATAATGTCTTAGAAAGCAGTCAAAAAGAAAATCAGTCAGTGAATATGCTCATCAGTCTTCCCCTATCAAAACCACTGAGTCTCCTAAGCCCCATGAGGTGCTTAGGCATGAAAGTGTCTGTGCCTGGTCCAGGGCTGGCCCATGACACGGCTGCAAAAGCTACCCGTAACACTAGCACAGACAAGTCCCATGTGCACTGGAGACCCTATAAACCCTTTCCAGCTACATCCTTTTTCTTATGGTGCTTCCACAATGCAAAGAGTAACACAGTAGAAGAGTGACTCATTCCCCTCGGAGCAGCCCAAGTATCTCTAAAGGACTATAATAATAATAATTTGAAAAAAAAAATCACCCCAAAAAGTATTAAAGAAATTCTTACAGTCTTAGGGTTTAGCCTGCATTTTGGTAATTCTGTCCCCAAAAGAAACTTGAAAGACTTCAGCTCCTCTTCACCAATGTCTTCTGATAGCTGAAAGAGCAGGTATCTAAAAGAGAAGTAGAGGACATTGTTTCATCGCGTTCCTGAGGATATCCCTTAGCACAGCTGAACACCATACCACTGAGCTGGTCCCCTTGGCCACCACTCCGCCCCAAGCACATAGTCACCTCTTTTTCCTTTTTAACTGGGGGAACATCAGTTCCAGGGCAGCCTGAAGTCAAACCATTTTCAGGTGCAATTAGAAAAGCTCTTAGTTTCTGTAAAATCAAACCCACAACAAAACTTTCTGGAGCTGAGAACAAGACTCTCACGCAGCCACTCAATGCAGCACCCGGGCAGGAAGGTCTTCAGGAGCTGTTAAGCATTTCAGAAAGGTGGGACTTAGTTTTCTCCCCTTTAATGGGCAGACATTTCAACTTTCCATCTGATTTGTACCCACTTTTTGCTTGGAAGATGCTTGTATGCTTCCCAACCTTAACTTGATGTTCAAATGGTCAGAAAAAGCTTACATGGCTCATGCGAGAAGGGCAGCCGATCCCAGAGGGGAAGCTCACAGGTAAGGCTCAGCCCGGCAGTGCCTGGTCACTCACTCACCTGTAGGCAGACACCCGTGCTCTGCCTTGGACCTGAAGCTCTCTCTCCATCTCCTCTCGGCTGGAGCCCAGCTGGGCTTCCAGGAGGTCAATCCGACTGATCCGGTAGAGCAGCTCCTTCAGGAAGAACAGGTTCCCTGCCTCGATCATGCCTTTCTCCTGCAGCGCTTCGATGAGGTCCTGTGGCTTCTGTATGGCTTCCAGCTTCCTCTTGGGGATGTACTCCAGGCTGAGGAACTTCATCGCCTCCAGCTCGGCCTTGCCCAGCTCCTCGCTGACCGCTAGCAGCCGCTGCCTGCTGAACTCCATCGTTCCACCGCGCCTCCGGCCCCAGGCAAGGGCAGAGGCCGCTTCGCTGCCCCACTTCCGCCCGCCGCAGGGCTGGGGCGGGCAGGAGGCAGCGCCCGGGCCTCTGGGAGCTGTAGTTCTTTCTGGAGTTCTGCTTAAGCAAACCAAGCCACCCCCAGTTAGCTTAAAAACCGCGCCTGCCAGAGTAGACGCCTCTCAACGCGTTTTAAGCCGCCCCCGCTAACAGTCAGGAAGCACCGGCTGTTCTCGAGTCCACCCTGGAGCCAACTGAACCTACCTGCGCAGGTCAAAGTCTCCCTCTGCCCAGCTTCTCCTGCAGGCACCTCTCTCTCGTTCAGAGGCACTCGCACGTCATTGCCATTTTAATACAAAGTGAAAGCAGCTCCTAAAGCCACTGACTCAGCTTCCTCTTTGTGAGCCTTCTGGGGCTGCTGGGAGGGGTTTGGCCCTGCGCTCTAACAGCCCCAGGGACCAGCTCCCTTCCCACTCCTCCTGGATTTACTGAAGACCCTTCTTATGACAAGGGCAGGCTCACAGAGCGCACAGCAAGATGCTGTAACGCCCTGGGATAGTGTGGCACCTCTGGTACATCTTCTGATGCACAACTCTTGATAGATGGTATTTCACAACAACAGGAGGGAGGAGGGAAGGGATTTTACCAGTTGGCATTTTTCCTTCTGAAAACTAACATTAACACCTCAGTGCTCACCATGATCTAACACACCTCAAGTCATGTTAAAACAAACTCTTCCTACTAAATAGGCTGAAGGAGGTTTGGATCCTTCTCTTTGGGCTGACATGCCTGGACAAAATCAGGCCTGAGCACAAAGTGGCTACACAAATATAAAACTAATGTAAAAGACCTAGGCCATGCTCAGATGTGTCCAGAAAAACGTTCCACCTAGGCAGAAATGTGTTGCTAGTGTTGGCACCCACGAGAGCCAGGCACGCTCAGGGCCGGGGGAATTCCTGTGGCTGTAACAGTCATCAGTGAGAGGCAAGGGCACAGTTATCGAAAGGATGCACAGAAATGAGTATCTGGGACTTCCCAAAGCGCTCAACTACATTTTTTAGCACATTGCACAGAATCATAGAATGGTCTGGGTTGGAAGGGACCTCAAGGATCATAGAGCTCCAACCCCCCTGCCACAGGCAGGGCCACCAACCTCCAGGCCGGGATCTACACAAGGTTGCCCAGGGCCCCATCCAACCTGGCCATGAACACTTCCAGGGACGGGGCATCCACTACTTCTCTGGGCAGCCTGTTCCAGCACCTCCCCACTCTTTCATTGCAGATTAAACAGGCCATACTCTATTAACAATTTGACACATCTTTAGCTGAAAAAAGGCAGATCTGAATAAAGAGACGCCCACGTGAGTTAAGGGCCAGAATACAAAGGGTAATCAGCAAGGGCTGAGCACCCAACTCCTGAGACAAATGTAGCTCCGGACTCCCTGCTGCATAGCTTAATCTCTTAAACTGTGTATATTCTGTTTCCACTTCTCCGTGGGCTTCAAGATTTCCTGCAGGCGACCTTACGGATCACAGACACAGCCAATAGCTCAACTACTCAAATCTGAGTTTCGCACCACCTTGAGAACCAAGAGCAAACCCTTACACAGGTGATGGGAAACCATCTACTCACAGCAGCCCATGCCATGGGAGCAGTCAGCACACTGAACACCAGAAGGCGCCTCGCACCTACCACTAACCCATCCCAAGAGCAACACATTAACACATCACCCCAAACCCATTACAGTGGAATGACAAACTTCCCATGGAAGCTGGGTGTAAACAGCTCTCTGGGAAACTGATGTTGAAGTGAACGAATAGGTAGCAAGATGCAAATGACTGGGCAGAGATTTCTGCCAGCAACTAACAGTATTTCTGCCTCTGCAGGTCAGGGTCCTCCCCAGCTCTTCTAAGCATTTCACTTTCCAAACAGCATCACTCTTTTCTTGCCTGCTTTCATCTTTAGCCTGCAGGATTTCAACTCACCAACTTTGCTTTCCTACTGACCTTCTGACTCCGCATTCTGGTGGTAGCACTTCTGCTGGTTGAAAACAAAACACAGAATGCAGTGCCATGATTTGGCATCCCAGCCAGGAGCTGAAGGGAAGGGAGGAAGGGCAAAGTAACTATAACTGAGGGACTTCAGAGAGGAAAGTCAGTTGCCCCATACCATTCATTTCACATTCAGGCTGGAAAGATGGGCCTGGGAGAACCTAATGAGGTTCAACACTGCCAAGTGTAAGGTGTTGCACTTGGATCGGAAGAATCCCAGACATAGATACAGACTGGGAGAAGAGCTTCTTGAGAGTAGCCCTGCTGAGAAGGACTTGGGGATTCTGGTGGATGAGAAACTTAACATGAGCCAGCAGTGGCTCTTGCAGCTCGCAAGGCCAATGGTATCCTGGGCTCCATTAGAAGAGGGGTGGCCAGCAGGGACAGGGAGGTGATTGTCCCTCTCTACTCTGCCCTCGTGAGGCCCCATCTGGAGTCCTGTGTCCAGATCTGGGGCCCCCAATACAAGAAAGATGTGGAACTGTTGGAGAGGGTTCAGAGGAGCCATGAAGATGATCAGAGGGCTGGAGCACCTGCCCTACAAAGAGAGGCTGAGGGAGCTGGGCTTGTTCATCCTGGAGAAGAGAAGGCTGCGGGGGGACCTCATTGCAGCCTTCCAGTACCTGAAAGGAGCTTATAAGCAGGAAGGGATTCAACTTTTTAAACGGGCAGATAATGGCAGGACAAGGGGGAATGGATTAAAACTAAAGGAAGGAAGGTTTAGATTAGATATTAGGGAGAAGTATTTTACAGAGAGAGTGGTGAGGTGCTGGAACAGGCTGCCCAGAGAAGTAGTGGATGCCCCATCCCTGGAAGTGTTCAAGGCCAGGTTGGATGGGGCCCTGGGCAACCTTGTGTAGATCCAGGCCTGGAGGTTGGTGGCCCTGCCTGTGGCAGGGGGGTTGGAGCTCTATGATCCTTGGGGTCCCTTCCAACCCAGACCATTCTATGATTCTATGATTCATTCTCCAAGTTGTGCTACAGAGGAAAACCAGAAAGTTGCAGATCAAATTTTCTTCTTACCTCTCAGTTCTGTGGGAGGGCCACAGATACATGCAAGAACTCATCAGCCACCCTGCTGCAGGCATGGGCTAGCACACTTTGCCCAGAGCCACAGAGCTGAAAGCGTGTCTTCCCCTTCACTCATCACTGCTTCTGTCGTCACATATAAATTCACGGTATGGCTACTTTCTTTCGTCCTTTAGAGGATTTTGATTGGGTTTTCTATCCCTTCAAGTAGGTCTTCATTAGCAGGTATTAGCTGTGGAGGAGGCCTGATTTTTAACAGGTATAACCAAAATGCCATGCTTGTTTAATCACAGAATCATAGAATTGTCTTGGTTGGAAAGGACCCTTTAGATAATCAAGTCCACGTGATGACAGGGTGCAACACACCTCACCCAGTGGACAGCTCAGAGAAGGGCAAGAAAACAATGATCTCAGGGAAGAAAGTATCATGACGAAAGCTCAATTTGCCTCAACATCAAGGACACTGGAGGGTAACCTTAGTTTTCGAGAAGACTCCTGCCTCTCTCAGTCATCAGGTTTTCCCCAGACAATTAACAAAGAATGTCTTCCTGGGCTAGCCAAACCAGCACAGGAGTTGTGAATACATGGCTCAGCCCAACATAAAAAAGTGGACAACTGATAAAACATTTAAACTTCGAAAAGTACAATGGGCTTGAGATAACTTAATCCTAATGTGCATCATGACTGAGGATTCCCATGTCATGGTGGTGAGACAGGTAATGAGAATCATGTTTGTATTGCGATTCAACTACATAGTGCAACTGCTAAATTATGCTTGTGTTGCGATGTCAGTACATTGGTATATCACTCTACTAAATCAAAATCCCACATAGCACCAAATATACCAAGTAAGTAAATTTGATATCCAATTCCTCCTCATGTGGAATATCTGAAGGATCCTGGTCTGAGTATTGAACTCTGACACAGAGAAATAGGAAGAAACAGAAGTGTTGTAGACTCACAACTTCCCTACTGAAGCAGCTGCCACCTTCCACCAAGTTTACCCCTGAGGAAGCAGTTAATTCATTTAAGCTATATTTCCTTATCATAAAGCAACATTCACAAGTCTAATTGCTAACTTCATATCAGGGTCTCATTTATGAAAGCATTATAAAAGTGTACATCTAATTGCTGTCACATTTCCTGAATGGTTAGCCATATGTCAGCCATGCAGCTGTATTATAACTGGTACACCTTCTGGTAACTCTTGCCACAAACAGCGCTCTCATTTATGTAGTACTTTGAATGTCTTATTTATTACTTATGGAACCTGCGTGAACAGAGCTATGATGCCAAGACTGGGCACTCTCCCTTTTATTTGGAAGGTCAAAAAGGGTGAGGGGAGCAAAACAGAACTGCCAATGCATTGCGTGGTATTAGAAAAAAAAGTTTCTCTTCAAGAACACAAGCAGGACTGAAGAAAGAACCCCTGTTTTACGCCCAGACAGGGATTTCAAACAAAACTAAAAAAAAGGAGAAGTTATAAAGTGTTTCAACACCATCCTTTATCTTGCTATAAACCCAAAAGGAATGTAGCTGGTAGAATCCCAGACAGCTTCCACACACTACCTACACATTGCTGAAGACACAAACTAAAAGCAGCCTCACTGGCATCAGCTGCTGTTACCATGAAAGTCCTGAACTTAAACTTACTCTTTCCTACCGTCTCACCAGCCGCTAATGAAGGGGTATCAATATACCCCCCTCAGGGTGGCTGCCACTGAAAACTTCAACAAGAGCAAAACCACAAAAAAGGGTGATGTGAAAGCCAAGAGCATTTATTACAAGAGAAACAAGAGTCAAAAGGAGCTAGAATCAAGTTTCCACGAGGAGAAAGCACCTCAAAGTAGTGGATCTAATGGAGTGGGACATTTCTTCCAGCAGTCGACAGCCATTCAAAACAGACTGTCCCCTAAGAACCCTGAGGAAAAACAATTAGAACCCATACTACTAAAAAGCTAACCAGCAGTGCTGGCCAAGTAAATTAATAACATAAAGCAAACCAAAGATTTGGAGGAAAAGAACCAAACTTGTATTATCATTTTTTGGGGTTTTTTTTTGGTCCTTCTGGAGTAGGATATTATTTTCCAAGAAAAATTATACAGCTTCCCATGATTCACACCTTTGAGTAGATCAGTTACGAATCTGCCTGGAAAGGAAGCTAGCATTCTGCATCTATCTGCTCTCTTCTTCACATTTCAGCAGCTTAAACCAACTCAGGCAGAAATGGGGCTTCCATTGGCATTTCCAATAACTTAAAAATCATAGTACTTGGAAGTGCTTCTTCACTTGAGCCCAGACTGAACATATTCCACTGCTTCTGCAGGATGGAAAGCCAGATCTGTACTACCCTGTGGCCTTTCCAGACTGCTACAGATCCAGGTGCCAGGAGACTGATTAAACATTGGAATTGGAAAGTTTAGGTTCCATGCCCCTTGAAGGACTGGGGTATCTACACAGATCCATATAATTTCTCCTCCAAATTCTCTTCCCTGTGGAAGCCTATTCTGGATGTGATTCCTAACCAAGTGTGCTTTTCTACTTTTCAGTTGATGGACTTGGTGGAATTTGGAAGATCACTTGCTTCCGTAGGGTTGATGTTATCTTTGGCATCTGCTTCCGTCCATTTAATACTCTTTCTCCCACGTCCTTGTTCACTTCTGTCAGGATAGTCAGGATATCCTTGCGTCTTGAACAAAAAAAAAAGAAGAAAAGTTGCTCTGAAATGCACGATCCTTGCAGGTAGGCCAAGAAGCTGATCTAAGTTTGCTCCGATTAAGGGGTATCTCAGGGAAGGTTAGTATCTTCCCCTCACCCTCCCTGTCACTGAAATCACACACTCCATTGTGTAACCACAGAATTCAGTGATTGGGGGAATAAAAGGAACCTCTGTGCAGCATCGCATTTCCAGCAAAAGTGGTCCCCTATTTTGGTTACTGCCAGAAGAGCAAACTAAGATGGAACAGAACCAAACCTATGTGTTCTCCAAGTCCTCCTCTGGACACCATGAGAAAGTGATGTCTGAAGAGAAATTAAGTTTTCTAAATCAAGTTTATGATGGGGATGGGAGGGAGGCAACAATGAAAATTTTGACTAAGGGACACTGGTGATTTTTGGTCTGTTTAATAACTCAACAAATTCACCTTTCATCGGGTGTCACTAGAAGAAAAATAGTTTATCAGTCAAAAAATGTTTAAACGCATTCAAACAAGTGTGCATGTGTGTGTGTAACTAATGTTCCAGCACTGCAACCCTGGTTCTGCCACAGGCAAACGAGGGGAAGTCACTTGTACTGTGGTTCACCTGTAGGATTACAATTCCCGAATCCAGAGTAATTGCTGTTCTGCACTGTCCTGCAGGTGACAAGCATTATATAACACAAATGCACAATGCTCGTGTTTCAGCTGAAGTATGTATGTCATGTCTGCAACACCACATGTACATGGATTAAAGACAGTACTTACTGTGGACAAAGCAACTTCATCTTTTTACAGAGGCATTGGATGTAAACACTGCCAGTCTTTACACAGCGGTAGCTCTCATAGTCTTCCACTGTAGCCATGCCAACCAGAATATCAGCCTGGTCAGGAATGGAAATCACAGGGGTAGCATCTGTCTCAAGATGGTCAGAAAAGTCTGCTTTTACTGTGACAGCTGGATGACCTACAGTGCCTTGGCAAGCCTGGATAAAAAACAGCTTGGGTTTGCCAGCAAGAGAAGGACAATTAGATCCATGGAAGCAGGAGACTAACTCCTTGATATCTACCAAATCATGATCAACGCCTTTTATTTTGTCTTTCTCACCATGAGAAAAAATGAAGCAAACAAAACAGTCCATGTTACTATGATCTTTTTTGCTGTATTCTTTAAGTTTTGCATACATTTGTTTTGCTTCTAGATCCATGTGCTCAACTGTCTCAAATTGAAGCCACTTAAATACGCTTTCCACAGCCTCTGTTAAAACAGAAAGTTAGAAGGCACTTGTTACATAGTGACAAGGAAGATGCTGAAACATCAGTGTCTGTGTGGTAGAACAGGTGTTAGCAGAAGTGTTCAGATCCACCCAATAAACTCACCTGGCTGACAGCCTGTCAAATCTAATTATAGAAACCCAAATTATTTTTTTTAAAGCATAACTGGGTTAAGCATCACAGTAACTAAAACAAAAATATGTTTCTGATTATCTGATTAATCAATCAGATAATTAGTGAAGCTTACTTTGTCAAAGCAAGCCTTAACTGTGAATTGCATAGTAATCTCAGATGCTTAAGAACAACAAGTAGCAAGTTAAAGAAGAGGTACCTCTTTAGAATATTAGGTCCTGCCACTCTCAAATGAAGTAGGTCCCTCACCCTGTGAGAATGATTAATGCAGCATGAAGGAAGGCAGGGTAACCCACTAACAAACGCTGTCCAGGCATCTCAGCAAACATTGACTTAAATTGTTGTGTGGGCAGTGAGAAAGTAGCTGGGAAGCAAGCAGCCAGTGCACAGGCTGGATGGAGTTACAGTATCAGTGATGTGTGCTTCCATCAAACAGATTTTAATTCAGATAAACTCTTGTTTAGCTTAAAAGTAAGTCTTGCAGGAGGACAGGTTTTAAAGAAAATTATAAACCAATAGCATTTATTTGAGCATTAAATAGACTATTACATGACAGCTAAGAATTAAAAACAATCAAAAAGTGAAAAGCAGAACAGTATTTGCTATTTGGTACCTATGACCAATTAAGACAAAGCTTTTTACCTAGAACAGAAAGTGGTTCCTTCTTTAGGCTAAACTGTTGGAAGTGGCATGTTTCCAATTTCTACAGTGACTGCCATTTCAGTTACTCAGCAGGCAAAGGAACTCAGTGGACTTGATTTATCTTCACAGGAAAGATAATTATAATTTTCAGAGAATTATCACAGAAAAAACAAACCAGTAACTGGCTTTAAAAAGTACTTACCTGTGTCTTTCACTGTTCCTTCTCTGGCTTCACGTGGATTTTTAAATTTGTAATTGTTAAGAATCACACAGTAACCATGGGGAATATTTTTCATCTTATATGATTCAACAAGCTGTAGAAACAAAGAAAGCAAATAAGAAAGCAGTACCAAGCAGCCAAAAGATAAATATGCTATGTACAGATTATTGGTCCTTCACATCCAGATGCAAAAAAATTATGAGGGCCAAGATACAAGAAAGGAAAAGCCTAAGAATACAAGCTAGCTACAGGCTGGAGGAGGGTGGTGGGGAGGAAGTAGAGGTGGGAAATCGTCTTTGTCTCCCTGAATTCTCTCTCTCTCTCTCTGTGGTTAAGATATGATGTTGGCACGGGAGAAAGCAAGTATCAGAAACACAAATTTACATGTACAGAGGAGAAGTTAATTCTCTCTGAGAGTCCTTGTGTGTTTCTAGTGAGGCAGCAGATTGTGTTGTTCCCTTCCCATCTGTCCAGGAGTATCCTGGACAGGACTTCAATGTCAGTCTCCATTATTGTTAAGATTGGTTTTCGTCACACAACAGCCACTCCTTCATTTTGCACCTAAAAGGTTGCTGACACGAAGTCACAAAGGAACAAGGCTTGGTTTTGTTTTAAAAGTAGGAATTGTTTGAAGGACCTACATATAAAGCCAGAACCCCTCTCTTACAGCTCTTCCACCTGCTTCATCTTAAGAATTTATGCTCCCCTCTCCTAGGAGTTCAATAAGTATCAATAAGTAAATACTATCGTGAGGTATTTCTCACCAGACGTGGTGTCCCCCCCTCTGCTCCTTGTCCTGCTGGATGCAGAGACACTTGACAGTGGGGTTTCTTCTTAGAATCACTTTCTAAAGAGAGAAGATAAACAGATCATTTTAGGACTAAAGAGGTAAATCTTCCACTGTGCATATCTCAACACTCGAAAAACTCCTAACAGTGCAAGGAGTGAGGTGAAGGGTGGTTTCCACATCACTGAGGCACCATAATTTTGTACAACTGGGTTCCAGTTTTACAGACCACTAGTTAGTGAGGCTGTACAGAGCTGTGCTTGCTTTCTTCTCTGCTCCTTTACTTGTAGGAAGACTCAGATAATAAAAGGCTGAACGCGAGCAGTCACTCCAGGGAAGCCATTCACTAGCATCTCCACTATGGGATACATAAGAGGAGACTGATTTTGTACACACCACAGCTAGCTCCTTTATTTCTGAAGCCACTGTCTCTTCCCCAGAGAACTCTGCTCTTTAGGCAGACACACCAAGGATGCAGAATACAAGCATAATGGAAGATCTCAAAGCAACAAAACACTACTTTGAATACGACTGCCTGAAATAAATGGAGAAATCATCAACACCCAAGGAACTAAATCACAGTACCCCTTTTACAGGTTACACAGGTGAGTTTAAATGGAATTTAATTGTTAGGGTAACGAGATCTCTTAGACATGCCCTTCTTCTGGGGGACAAAACAGTAACACTAAAAATCCATTCCCCTGACACAGGGCTTGCTTACACTAGCCAATCCTGGCAATTTTCTTCTGCTCTTTCAGAGACACAAGCACAGGTCAACAGCAGCAAGACATGCTGGCAAACTAGTTGGTACCTCTGCAGGGAACTGTATGGGCTGTACAGATGTGTCTAAGGAAACACACATCCTGAGTCATCCGTAAAGAGGTTCTCGGGAAAAATGTGATAGGCATCAGTTGTTGGTTGACACATCCTGCTTCCCAACGAGTGAAGCCCAGCTGTGGTGTCACAAGTCACCATCTCATCTGCAACAGCCCAGGTACACTGAAGTCCTTGAATATACTGAAGTCATATCTGGTACAGAAAGCTAATGGTTACGCTTTAGGCAAGTAACTGGTCTCCAGGGACTTTTGACTAAGAGCAAACACCCTTAGTCAACAGAAATTAATGCTGAAAATATCTCAATACAAGTTTCCTCCAGGCAACTGTCACCTCCAGTCTCTTTCAGTGATTGAACAGCTATCCTGGTCCAAAACTAGCACTGCACTGTTTCCTGAAGAAAATACATGCATGTAAAGCCAAGAGGAGGGAGAAGCAGACCACTCACAAGGCATAAAACATACTTCATGGAGACATACAAGAAGGTACAATGGAGTAATGAAAACTCCAGAAACCACAGGTATCAAGAACCACTCTGCATATCCTAGGACACTGTAAGGTCCCTCTCTTACTTCTGGACTCCTAAGCTGACGAGGATGAAGCCACAAGAAAAATTACAGAAAAACACAGCTCAACTCTTAAAAAGGAGATTAAATAATTTACCTTTTTGTTTTTCTTCATAGGTATCAATTTTTTTCTTGACATCAGCTCTAATTCCCTTTAATAGATATTTCAGCATTGCCAGGTCATCATCTTTAATTATCCCACTTTTTTCCATTTCCTGTAAGATCTTCAGCATTGACTGGTAAAACAAAACCACATAACCCAAATTCATACAGTGTCCTTCAATAACTGCAGTATCAGGCACTTCTAGACAGAGCAGGAGACAACATCCTCATGCCTAGAGACTGAACAACTAAAGACCAAATTTCTTTTCCCTTCAAACCTCATTGAAACAAGCATCAGGATGCAATGCAACTGAAAACACACATCACTAAAGTTAAGATATATCATTAGAAATTACCTATGGCTACGTTATCCTGCTTTGTTTCAGTAGTGCACAGCATGGCATTCAAATAGAGTGCTAAGTCATTTAGCTGTGACACTTTACAGTTTCTATTACTGCAAATGTATCCAAGGCTAATTTTGTTTTTTAAAACTCGACAGTCGACCAAGCTGGAGGCACATCTGTATTTCATATAGGTGCCACAATACAAATAGGACTTCTTAAAAATACCAAGCATTTTTATAACACTGTTCATTATTTACAAGTATTAAACTAACTCATCAAATCTCTTCATATTTTTGTGGGAGAGTTAACAGATTGCTCTTCCCCCAAATTACACTAAAGAAGAAAATGTACCAAATGACACAAAAACCTGTGGTTCAACTCACATTAGAACTTGATTTCCTGTCTCAAAACACTGGTTTTCCTCCAGTAAACTTCACTCTTCCTAGATACAGCGTATATGCAGAAGTCTTATAAATGCCAAGCAACGACAAAAGGAAGAGTATGATGGAGTTTTCAAGAAGAGAAGATTAGGGAGACAGGCAGTGGAAGAAAAATAGGAACAGAAGAGGGAAAGAAAAAAAGAGCAGAGAAGAGATACAATGAGAAAAAAGGGTCCATTCTTTCACAAAGCAGCTGTCAACTAACATCAGCCATCTTCTGACACTAGATTGTAGTGGCAGGAGCTCTTCCCTCCCTTCTTAAAAAAGTTAGCAGACTCTTAACTAGCCTTGCCAGAAACTTATCGAGATCACTTTGCATACAGCATTATCCTGGAGCTTGGTCTTTGGTATTTGTTTTTGGAGCAGGAATTTCACGCTTTTGACATCTTCTGCAGTCAAGTCCTCTGCAATTCCATATAACAGTTGCCTGGCAATAGAGAACAGAGAAAGGCTGATTAAGAAAGTCATGAGAAATAAACACCACAATTACACATTTGAACTGCAAATTTAAGAGTCACAATTGCAGGTAGTCACGCTGTAATAAATACAATTATGCTGGGATATTCATAAGACAACAGTGCAGACAGAAACAAGACAGTACACACCACAACTGTTGTACACTTCGCGTGCAAAGGTCTACGACTTCTGTGTTTACCTGTAGGGAGATACCAGTGCTCTGCCTTGGACCTGAAGCTCTCTCTCCATCTCCTGTCGGCTGGAGCCCAGCCGGGCTTCCAGGAGGTCAATCCGACTGATCCGGTAGAGCAGCTCCTTCAGGAAGAACAGGTTCCCTGCCTCTATCATGCCTTTCTCCTGCAGCACTTGGAAGAAGGCTGTGGGCTCCTGGATGGCTTCCAGCTTCCTTATGGGGATGTACTCCAGGCTGAGGAACTTCAGAGCTGCCAGTTCATCTGTGACCAAAGCCTCAGAAATGTCCAAAAGCAGTTTGTGGAAGTTGGTACTCATTTCACATCAGGATCTGGATCTGAACATAATCAGAAGTTGATTTGTCAGTAACATCAGTACAACATGGTTATAAAAAGTATCACATAATATAGAATAGCCCAAAATAAATATATGCAATTAAAAGCACTTCAGTGGAGGCAAGCTGTCTTGCTATGGTAGCTCTTTAGGGACTCTCAACAAGAATATAAAAACTCCAGGCTAAATGAAATTGACTGAGAAAGTCACAGATCCTTCTTGCTTCCTGTGGTGTGTCTAGACAGCAGGAAGTACCAATGTACAGGATGTAGATTCCTGGCAGGCTGCTGCTGCTTTGCTGGGGGTTGGTTGGGTTTTTTTTTTCTTTTTTTCGTTTTGAAGTTTGATCCCATATGAGGGCAAGAGCCACTTGCTAGTCTGAAATACACACTATGCAGTAAATGAGACTGCCAGGTTTTACACCATGACAAAGATAAAGGTTTTACATCATACCAAAGATGAGAGTTCACATGAGAACTGACCTAAGCTATTTAGCTTCTTTATATACTGCTTCTGCCCCTGGTCAGCATAGCCAAAGCACCTCTTCCTCGTTTGGTTATCTGTGTCACATAAACAGCTCAATCGGTTTGTAATATTCAAATCAAATACAGATCATGTCAAACATTTTAAAAAGGCCAGCAGAATTCTTGTTAAACCATTTGTGTTTCACTGAGCATCAAATACTACCTTCCTCCATCAGTTATAGAAATATTAAACTTGGCTTATGGATCCAACTTTTCATCACAAGAGGAAGTTAGAAAATACCGAGAGCCCTCCAATTATCGCACCCTGACACTTGCCTCTCTGGTAAAAGAGTTGTTTGCCACTTTATTCTCTCTGTCATAGATCTAAGACACCAAGGAATCTCTGAAGAGAAACTCTATAGAAATGCATTCAGTAGAGGTCTCCTGTCCCACTGAATTCACTGGGAGACAGAAAAGTTGACAACAGCGAATCAGAACTTCCTACTCCAACACTACTGGAATACTGGGCAATCCATTTTAATGTTACTACTCTGCAAATATTTCAATATCAGGCCTAATAATTCCAAGGTACCCCAGATGACTGAATCTGTACTAATGTAAAATACTTTTAAAAAAAAAGAAAAAAATGCAGACAATTGTACTCCCCTCTCCTGCAAGGGCCACTCTGAAGCAAAGCAGTTTTTTGTGGCATACCCTTAGTCAGCATTCTGTTCGTTAGCAAGAGTGAACATGCAACTGAATCTTAAAACTTTGTCTATCAGAAAACTCTGGTGAAACAGGAAAAGGTGTGTTGTGATACAGCACGTGCCATTCATGCTCTTCCCCCCAATACTGTTTTCTTTAATGCCATTCAAACTGAACTTTAAGACTAGAATCCACACCATTCAGCCCTTACCACAAAACCAATAGTATCTGAATGAATCATATGTGCTGAACCTCACGGTTCAATGATCTCAGATCTGTGTATTTTTATACCCACACAGGAAAAAACAATGCTTTCTTAGTAGCTAGTTATGAAGTTATCATCTTTGTTGTATAAATCATGCCTTTTAAGATAGGAGGCACGTGCATGTAAATACTTCTTGTAAAGGAAATCTTCATTTTTATTTGTTGAAGGCTGTAAAAGTTTCAAACCCACAAAACTGGAACACGTGCCACCTACACACTATCTTTAAGCCTGTCTGTAAATATAGGGAGCATACAAAATCAACATTTAACTGCTTCTTTCTTTTTCCTCCCACTTTTAAGTTAAAAATCGCAACTGATAGACCAAACAAACTGCAATTATAATTTTTTTTTAACATTAGGAGGTAGGACAGGCTGGAGGTCTGCTGGAACAACTCTGAAAAAAGAGAGGCATTGTCGCCTCCCAAGTTCCAGGAAAGGTACTGCCTTTTGTACTATGATCCATATTGTCACATGATTTACAGAAAGTACTTTATAACAAAGTATGTTGCAGCAGTCCCTACTCCACCTATCATGGTTCCCGTTTCAGGAAATAACTGTTAACAATCCTTGTAAGAAAATCTGGTAAACAAGCCCCAGAAGCAATGAGGTTTTGCTTTTAAGGTGACACACTAAGTGGGATAGCCAGGACTCCCAAGCATACAGCACAGTCCAGTGTATTTGCTCCCATACACAAAACCTAATCAAAAGACAGTGAGGGAAAGGTGGCTCAAATATATTTTTCCCATTTAAAAAAAATATCAGCCCCACTGTCCTGTGTCACTAGATCCTCTACAATTTACCTCCTTTCTCTGAAGTCCCTCTCCAACTTGCCCTAGCCTATTTTTATCATGCACCTGCGTGGAAGATTGTTTCCTAAATTACAAAGACGTCTGCTATCTGCACTGAATACAGTAACAGTGAATACAGGGAACTGAAAGGCTAAATATTCCTTTGGAATTACTTATGTAATATACTTCCCCATTTACAAGAGAACCTAAGCAATAATTAACTTTTGATATTTCCACCCTCTCTGAAGTATAGAGGTCTCCCTTAAATTGTAAGATTCCCAGTATGGTCTGCTGGTCACCAGTGTCTTCCTTGCAGTGGGAAATACATGATCAGCAATCGGTACAGCTATGCGAATCTGAAGCTTGTGAAGTCAGTGTTATGAAGGCTGACAGGAGAGCTGAAATTTGTTAAGATTTCACAATGAAAACCTTAATTCATTGATTCAAGCTATCTACCTTTATAAACAAAAAAATATATACATTATATAAGCAAAATTATAACTTACCCTTCGACTGAGTCATATAAATTCCTTCCAGAAGGCACACGCTAGTAACAATTCAGAAAACTTGTCTGACTTATTTCTCTGGCACAAGTCCTTTTTTCCAAAAACTGGAAGCAGCACAGGACACTACAAGCATTATCTGATCTTTAGGTCCAAAATGGTTCCGCCTCCATGCCATTCCATACCTCAGCGTCTCTCTGCCCGCACCAGCTCCTCTGTCTCTAAACTGAATCAAGACTCAGTTGCAGTTTGAAAGCGGAAGCATGCTGTTGTCAGCACTGTGTGAAAAATATGTTCGAATGAGACCAAGCCCAAGTTGACTCTTTCCAGAGAGAGGCTTCTCCCATCATGCATCACTTTCACAGACCAGCCCTCCTGGCACTGTTCTTCCTCTTTATCTTTACTGTTTCACTTCTTATTTCTTCCTCTTGCCCTTCCCCAAAGCATTCCTGTCCTTTTGTCAACTTAAGGCTCTCCAATTTCCCGTAGCTCCCCCAGACTGTTTTTGTCCCTCCTGCTTCTGGAACTGTCTCAGTGACCCAATCTATACTTAATACAGCCGCCTGCCAAAAATTCACCTTTCCCAGGAAGGCTTGTCCTGATCAAGTGAAAATGTTGTGGCTACTCAGCAGCTGAAGTGACTGTGACCTCTACTAGCACAAGGCAGGATAAGGACCTCCTGCAACATGTCAATGTTACAAATCCCACTTGAACATCATGATCTTCCCAAGATACCAACTTCCTCAACGGAAATACCTTTTACACTAGTTCCACAAGTCACAACCCTTACTTAATTCTGTTGATGGAGAGCATGCACACATGAGTATGCTTCTGTAAGCCAACAGTAAGCTTCAACAGAAGCCAACCACATTTTGCCCAATGCTGATTTCTTCCTGGTACAGCTCTGTATCACTAGAATTACACTAAAGGTGTACATGTGGAAAGCAAGGTGCAATTAATATCGAAGTTGTATAAAATCCACCCATTTTCCCCCAAGACTTTCAAACTGTTATCTTACAGTACACTGCAAAAGATCAGGCAGAAACATCCAACAATCTTGCTGAATGGCAGCTGCAGTTACAGTGCTTGGCCTACCCCAGCTCCAGGCTCACACTGATAAGAGCACCATTGCACACACCCAAGTATTACAGTGTTATGTATTCTACTAACAGACAACATGTTTTCTAGCTGTGGCACAAATATGACTTCAAATGTGGCAGCCTACTAACTTGGAAGACTCAAAATGCAATGGGTCACATAGCTATCAATTTTCTATGATAAAAAGTGACCATTATGCTTTGGCAAACTGCCACACATGCTCTGTATGATGCAAAACTCCTAAAAACCCTAGATAGTGCAAGCTAAAAATTGTGCCCAGCAGCACTAGACAGTACCCCTTCAAATCTTCATCCAACTTACAGCCAGCAATCATATATATATATATATATATATATATAACCACCAGTGCTGTGCTAAAACTCAGTTTCACTTCAGCTTAAACTCTGAGGCAGCTAAAACCTCAGTGATTCATGCAGCCCAAAGTGCACGGGACAGTCACAAACAAGGGTAAGTCTTACCCCAGGACACAGTTTTTATCCCACCAAGCTTTTAAAAAGAAATATGAATTTAATGTAGGAACAAATGGGAAGGATGCAGATGTACATAATAAATGCTCATAAATGACATTATTTCAGTTAACTCACAAAATGCTGTTAAGAAGCCTTTTAGATCTTAAAAAACAAATGATAATGGGAAAATTTAATGCTTAAAAAAGTTAGTTGATTTGACAAACCCATAGATACCCTGCTGAAAGTTGTACTTCAGAGTGTGCAAACCTTCTAGCCTAACTTTTCTTCCCAGAAGTGACAGGGAAATAACAGTTCACAAGGTTTCAAGCAGGAATACTCTGCAGCATTTACAGCTTTACACGATTTTGGAAAGACCTCACTGTACATGAAGTTTCTATTAGACAGTATTTATCCAGTGTGCCTTATGGAAAAAATTACTGATTTCAATAGTTACCTGGTTCTCCTTTAAGTTACACTAATTTGAATCAGTGATGGAAGAAATCCTTTTCCACTGCAGATTTCTCCTTTTCATTCCCACCTTTATCTTTCTCTAAGAACATAGCTGGTGGATTTAGAGGGGGGGATTTAAAACTCTTAGCCTGCAAAACCAACTATGATGAGCCCGCACTAGACCATTAACAGTCCTAGTTTAGATATGGAAGCTACATGCAACTCTTAACGCTGCCAGAAAAACACTTCTATCTACAGTCTGCGTAGGTACAAAATTGTTTAACATGACAGAAGCATGCTTCTCTCAACCTGATAGCTCTAAATACGTAGATAATATAAGTAGCTGGCACATGGATTGTTTTAATTGTGTCTCCTCTAGTTTTAGTTTATTTGGCAAAAAAATTCTGAGGCCCTGCCTTGAGGCTAACAAACCATTCCTCAGGATTGTGGGTAACTGCCTTAAAACAGGTAGTGTGGTAAATTTTATTTAAATGAGATGTGCTGACAAAAGGATGTATTTTAAAAGCCTCAATGTTGCTGTGAAGGAGGAGGGTCTCTAGGTATCGGAAATATGAATTTTTTTCTTAAGGTATATGCTGGTTGAGGCATCTGCTTCTTTGTCCCCAAGCGGTCAACGCGTCTGCTCACATCGTCATTGACTTCTGTAAGAATGGACAAAATATCTTCACCCCTACATAGAGAAGAACAAAAATAAGAAAGACTTATTAATGAGCTGATGGCATGCCATTAAACACCTCCCACCCAGATCATTTAGAAGATAAACATTTAAAACACATCCTTTTTCTCCAAATTTCTCTTTTGTTTTCATTTTAGTAATATTAGAACTGAAAGACCTTTTCTTTCTCTGCCTTGCTTGATTCAACCAGTACAGAAAAATGATGGGGTATTTTTACCTAAATCCACTCAAGAAACAGATGGCTCTGCATTAAAGAATATAGATGGGAGGTTTTGAGGTTTTTTAACAATAAACTTCACGTTCTCCAGATTATCTCTATGGTACCAGCAGTGTTAATGTAACATCAGAGGCAAGCAAACAAATCATCAACTTAGTCTACCTCAGAACATGGGTTAGTGTACCTATGTGAATTTGCCTTTGGAGAAAAAAAAAGGGGGGGGGGGCAGGGAAAGTCCTATTTTTTTTAATGGAAGAGCTAAAAAAAAGTATTTACCTTGGTACCAACTGCTGTAACTTGCTGCACAGGGCCTGAATATACCAAGCACCCTGTTGAATGTGACGGAAAGAGACATATCCATCAATTGTGGCCATGCCTAGGAGGAAATCAGCCTCTTCAGGAATACTTTCAGAAGGCGAAACGTTCTCTTGCATGGAAGGCAAGTCAGGAATTCGTGCATCAGCTTCAACATAGACAGGACACTGTATCTCTTTACCCTGGCATGCTTGGATAAAGAAGAGTTTGGGTTTTTCAGCCAGCTGTGGACATTGTTTGGCAGTGAAGTGGGACATGATTGTGCGGATTGATACAAGTTCTTCATCTTTCCCATAGACTGCTCCTGACTCCCCATGAGAGAGAATACAACATACAAAGCAGTCCCTGTCTTTGTGTTCTTGCATACGCTGCCAAGTTCGCATGACCTCTTTAATTTCATGAGACGTCAGGTTTGTGTAAACTGTCACCTCCAGACCAAGCCATCTGAATACTCGCTCCAGTTCCCCTGTAATTAGAAGACAAATTAAAGGAAAAATGGTAGCAGTAGAAAACTGTTTTATGAAGTCACTATGCAAGCTAATCTGAACTAGGAAAGACCTTACACCCTGACACTTTGCAGATTCATTCTTATACTAGTATCAACTAAAGGTTAACTGGAATAAAAAAAAGATAGCATCAGTTCAAACACAGAGTTGTTGGATTTTTCTAGACAAATTGCAGAAAATACAGTGACATTTTACAATGTGTAACACCACATTAAGTGACACTTGAAAATACGAATTCCCCACTCCCCATGTTTCTGATTAGATCTTTGGAAACCTTCCTCACATCCCTTTATTTCCAAGTTGCAGTTTTGACTATTAAGAGCTTCATACATAAAAGATAATTAAAATGAACAGAAGAAAGTAAGTATGCTCTGAGTTGCTTGATTCTGGAATTTTGCGTTATACTATGTAGAATGATGGTTTAGTTTACTTTTAGTTTTTTAATGTAGTTATACATAAAGGCTAAGTGAAAAGGGATTCTTAAAATTATTCATGAATGATCCAACTGAACCAGAAACTTAGTGAGTATTTATCCATTAATCCCTCCTCCCCTAGAATACACATGATAGCATTTAACATATATCAAACATTAAGTAATTAACTAAGTAAAATATTGACAACAAAATTCTGAGTAATACTAGACAATCAATGCACATGGGGAAACAGAGAGACTAATCCTCCAATAATCTCATTTCAGTAACTTACCAGCATCTTTACAAGAACCTTTCCTCTCCTGAAGAGACCTATCAAACTTAACATTATTAATAACAAGACAAAATCCTCTGTGTGGTCCATCCATTTTGTAGCTTGTCATCTTCTGTAGAAAGGAGAGGAGAAGCTTATAGCCTCAATGAATTTATTCAACTTACTCATATTTCCTTAACAGGTTTCAAAATTGGCATTAAAAAAAAAAAAAATCAGAGGCACCTAAGGCTGTGGGTTACTTTAGAAATGTGGAACTCAGTGGTGCCTCCTTGTGTGAAAAGATGGGTGAAGCCTCAAGCGCACTCTTGTCACTATACTATCAGAGGAAAGGTTTAGCAGCAAGGTTGGTCATGCGTATGCAAAAGGGAGGATTCAACGGCCAGATTCTGCAATCTGAATTGGTGACGGGGAGAAGTCCCCAACAGTTTCCAGTGTCACAACAATTTTTTAATCAGATGGCAAAAGATTCACAGTGAAACTATAGGATGTTAGAGAACTGAGTTGTGGGTTTTCTTTTTTAGAGTAGTGATGAATACCTGGAGCAGGGGATTCATACTGGCCCACTGGAAAGAGATGCAAGCAGAACAGAGATCCCTGAAGTATATAAACCTGCCACGCTACCAGTTTTGGTCAGACTTAAAAATTACCCACCATTCTTAAGAAAAAACAATTTAAAAAGTAAAAAAAAAAACGCAAAACTTCAAGTGCCATCTCATCAAGTCCAACCTCAAGTTGAAATGAAAAAGTCCCACTACTCCAGTTCCTTTCTGCTCTCTACAGAGACCCACAAACACCTGCTCTTGTGAATTTTAGTAGAACAAGACGAAAGCAGCACTCCAAGTTCCTTCAACAGTAGCAACAAGTACTTTTGCTGAATATTATGTGATGAGAAGATATGTTATAGCACAGAACGTACAGAAATTAAATAAGCTATGAACTAATGCAGCAGCTTGCTCCATGCTCATCAGAAGGAAAAAGCCAGAGTTAGTGGTTACACTACTGTACAAGGTTAGAGAGTGCACATAAGGCTTCTAAGAATGAATCTCAAGGAAGAGATCTTTTCTCTTGTATCAAGAACTCTGGTTTATTGAAGATCATTGTTATATGCCTGCAATATCTCACTAAAAATTCTTCCCTTCTTTTATCCTTCTCACAAGGTCTCTGCATGCTACCCCGTATCACTTTTAATTTCAAGATGCCCTGAAGCTTTTTCTAAGCCAATTCCAGGAAGAACAAACTGTGAAGCTATGTCTGTCTCAGTGTCTCACACATTCTGCTGCCATCTCTAAAAGGCACAATTTAAGAAAATGCCAAACGTTTTGCTCGTATCATGAAGATAAACAGATGCACTGCTGCGTGGGTAACATCAACGGTATTATGCCTGTTTTGCCTCCACTACACCTTTCAATATTGGTATGTTTCCAGCCTACAAGGTTAAAATATTCTCTGAAACTTTCCAGTTGATCAGGCAATTAAAAAATCTTCAGGAGACACACAGACATCTCACAAGTCCTTGCATGATAAATGCCATTACACGCATGAAAACCTCACACACCCAGGTATTCTAAAAGAAGGATTTAAGAGATTGTCTCAAACCTTGTATTCATTTTCCACATTGCTGCATTCTCCAGGCAGATCCAGGATCATTTCAGAGAAGCCTTGCAAAAGATTAACTGCTTTGTTGTCTACAAAGAAAGAAAAAATCCAGCACAGATATTTATGAAGAGAAATCTAGTGTTGGTAGATGTAGTACAACGGAGTTTAGCTACAATACAGCACTTTTTGTATCTGAAGAATTGTTTCACTGAAAGGAAGAATTCCTCCATAACAGACAGCATCATTGTCACGTTCAAAGGATGCATTCTGAACATGTCTCCAGTTATTTTTTATGACTTTGTTTTTGTGACAAAAGCAAGGTTTCCATTTGTATTTATATTGTGGAACAAAAGTGTTCATAGTACAAAGATAGATCCTACCCGAGACACTGAAATTAATTTTTCATTTGGAAATCAGCTTAGATGTAAACCTTATTGTAAGAAGGATCTGCAATGTTACTACTGAAGCTCCAATTATAGTTTGGGTTATTTTGTTCCTGAATCACTGATGGTAACTCTCAGACTGACTTTCAGAGCAAGGCTGCATTGACAGAGGTTGAACATGGAAAAGAGCTGACAGATGCTATACTGCCATACTTCACAGCTAGTCAATACGACATGGAGTCATAAAGATCGGTACAAACTACCCACTGATATTTGAACAGAATCTTAGAGATCTGATCCAAAATGTAACTTTGTTTATTGCTGCTTTATTTACTACTTGTGAATACCTTAAAATGCTTACCTCCTTTTGTATAAATCATACGCTATTTAATACATTCAAAGCATCCATCTCTACGCACAACACTCCTAGACTCTTCAACATGATCTATACAGCAGAAGCAGACAGATGTAAAATCGCACACCCAAAAAATTAACATCCCAGTTTTATAAGCAGTCATAATGTCCCATTCTCTTGTCCTCACAGGGACATTTAAACAGAAGCCTTGCTTTTTGTTTTCAGGACAAAAATAATCTGTACTTCTAATCAGACCAGCCCTTATTTCACTCCCCAGGAAGCTCATTAGTTTCTAGTAAAGTACTAGTAAGTACTTTGTCTAGACTGACAAAGTACAGATTTTTTTTCTTGCCTCTTTATATAAGAACATAATTCCTCCAAATCTATTTGTGCAGAAAGCTAAAGAGCCTTCCAAGAAGATAGCAAGGTGTGTTGTGTTAAAATACTATAAATTTTCAAGTGAAAGTAAAGAAATGCAACATTAAGCACAAAGGTAATAAAACCCAAACGTATTTTCATGAACTCTTACCATTAATATTAGAACTGACAGATTTGATTGAGATCTCCTATTTTTTGAAAGGAATATCATGTTAATAATCATTATTATATACGATAAGTTTTCATAGTGATTTTAGCAGAATTGACTTAATACAAAGCTCTAAGAGGTGAGCATGAAAAATACTGAATTCCTAAGAGCAGCAAACATTTAATAACAAAATTAGAAAAGACTTCCTCACTTACAGCAAATCTCACTGGAAATAACTCTGTTTTCTCTTAAAGAGAAACAGCAAAGAATTTTCTTTCACTTCCAAATGATCTTCTCACTATAAAGGTAAGCAGTTGCTATAAACAAAATAAAGGTCCCAACATAGTCCTATATCAATTCTCTTGGACAGTCAATTACTTGAGTACAAATATTTATAACTAGTGATGCTAGTCCTTCTAACAGTAAGTATCAAGGGGTTATTGTATAGCATGGAAAAAGCATATAACCGTTTCACAGTGTATAATCATTTTACAGAAAAATCAAACGTGATAATGGAAACAGCCTCTTAGGGTTTTTTTTTAATTCTTTTACATCTTTGTTTTCCTAATAAAACTACATTAATTTTCTAACTGCGCCATGAATTAAGGCTTCCCCAAACCCTCCACACATGGAGAGCAAAAATAGCTCAAAACAGCAGTAAAGCAAACCCTTCTCACACTAAATAGCTCATTTTCCTGTGCTCCTGCCTTCTAGAACTTCACTTCCAGGAAGTATCCTTAGAAAGATCACTGTTTTGCCTCATTCAGAACTGGGTTAAAATGCTTCCTCTCCCCTTCCCCAAAAAAGAGAACAGTTATAGCCCTAATAAGTTCTCCAATTTGATTCATCATGCAGCTGCAGAAGGAGTTTAACTGATCAAAGACTGGTACACTGAGAAAATAGGACCACTTCCTTTAGCAGCAGCAGTTGAACTGATCTTCAAAGTATGGTGTTAGCCTTTAGAGATGTTTAGTGTTCATCAGCCAAAACTCTAAAAATCAGCACCAACTGGCTGATTCATTCTCTAGAAGGCACCTGTCTAGATTTTGCTCTGTCATCCCTCTTCCTAACATGAATTTTTTACCCAATTGCACATGGCAGTGATTTTGACTTCCACTATTTGATACTATATGCAGCTGTATTTCTTCCATGCTGAACAAACATATGTGTTCCCTTCCGAAACCAAGTATGAACATTTAGCAGAAAATCTCACAGCAGTACAGTTTCAAAATAAAGGCAAGAAAAAACACCCTAATCCCTCAAATCACTAAAATCCAATTGGCAGGATGTACTTCAGTGTACCTGTGGGGAAGTGAATACTTTGATGTGTCCAGTGCGAGACAGTGAAGATTCCTTGATCGGCAGACCGTTCTCCTCCTGAGGAAGAGACACTAAGAGCAGAAAGATACAATATGAGAGAAGCCAAGTGCTTTTTAGTTAAGCCAGTATGAATCTACACATTAGGCAAATGCAGATCTGTATTTACTGAAAGATGTATTAGAATAGAAAGCAACTTCAAAAAACACTCTGAAAGCATGGGGGAATGGAACTCACAAAAGGCTATGTGCCACTGCTCCTACTGGGGAAACAGCTTCATACTTCCCAGAATTTGTTTCCCAATGCTTAAATAAATGGAAACCGAACTGTTTCCCCACTGTGCTTCTAGTCACTCCATAGGACAGTAGATGGATAATTACAAACTACAGTGTGAGCCCTAAAAATGTGAATAGCGTATTTAATAATAAAGCCTACCACATATCAGACACGCACACACAGTTTGCCTCACCAGCTTATTAGCAGGCAACTGCCTTGTTGTAGTGTATGTTCATAAATCCCAAAGTGCCTTTTACAGGATCATTGTCATCATCTCAGCATTATTCATGGGGAAATGGAGAAGTGCAACATAACTACAGATTGATTATCCGTTTTTCAGCCTGTTCTGTATGTGCTGGACTGCTTTGTGCGACCTCTGATACTCCAGCATGTCCCTACAGGAATTCAGTTAGGATGTAGTGCAAACTAGGGACTGTCATACCAAGCGTGTGCCTGAAGATGAGTGATCCCACTCTAGCTTCTGTTCCAACAATGCACACATAGGAACTCGAGTCTGGCTGCCCAGACCCTTCTAGTGCTTCCTGCATTTTAGTAAACCTACTCCCTGACTTGAATTTCTCACCTTTTGCCCTTTTGTAGCAGTTTACTGTTTCCAGGAGATCAGGTGAAACATTCATACAGACATCCTCCAGCATCTGTACATTGTTTTCATTTAAACGGCCCTGTTTTTCCAATAATATCAGCAAGTCCAGAGCAGACTGATATCCAAAATGAGAAAGTAAAATATAGTTATTGTTCCTTAGAACTCGCAATCTGCCTCAGCCCTGTCTGCCTCAAACAATCACATTATTATCAGCTTTGCTTCCACAAAGCAATCAAAAAGGTCCCAACAAGTAAATTCTACATCACTGTGGGAGGTGGAAATGTTGCTCCATGGAAAACTACCAGTTGTGTTATTATTTGGTATGGTCTTGTTTAGACAGATTTACTGAAAACATACTAATGACTCTTGGCTTGGAGAAGGCTTTGTTGCTGTGAAACAGTACCAGCGACATACAGATGTGAATCTCCTTTGCACAGGGCTCAAGCAGAGTGAAAATTTGATCTGTCACCCTTCTACGATCTAATGCAAGACTGGACTGTCAGTGACTGATCGTGGCACAAAGCACCAAACTCGACACTTACCTCACAAGAGCTCCCTTCTCACTGCCCCTATGAATACTGACTAGCCTAGTTGCAGATTATGCCCTATCTGCCAAATACTTCTTATGCTTTTCCTCCTGTTTCTCCCCTCCTCTTTTTCCCTTCCCATCACATACACATTTGGCTCTCTCCTCACATACAAGAGTTATCCGTCGCTTTGGAAGAAAGTCTTGCAGGAGGAATATGATACTCTTCAACATCTCACCGGTAATGTTCTCTGACAATTCATACAGCATCTGCCTGTAACAAAGATACAGTGAGACAAAAGTAGAACAGAAGACAGTGTAGAAACAAAATAGCAATCTGAGAATAAAAAATGGAAAGGGAAGCATTATGGCATAGATGACAGTAATGAAGAGAATCCCACTGCAAGCTTACCTATATGGAGACACTCTTCCCTTCTCATGCAGACATTCTTGCACTTTCTCTTTGGTATAACCAAGTTTCCTGAGCAAGGAGTGACATTTAATTCGGTATAAGAGTTCAGCTACTACGAAAGTATCTTCCTCATTCAGATATTCTTCAGCCATAAGAAGCTGAAAGATGTCCGCTGCTGACTTCACACTTTCTAGTTTTTTGAACGTGAGCAAGTCAGTACAGAGGAATTTCAAAGCTGCTACATCTTCAGCCACTAGATTTTCATCAATAAATAGAAGCTGCTGACGAAACTTCAAGCTGATGTCATCCTCCATGTTGCTGGAACCAAGTCTCTCTCTGCCTGAAAAAAGAGAGCAAATGCTAATAACACTTGAATCTTCAATACAACAATCCTTGTAATAAGATTTCATCCATCAGCTGTTTGGAAGCCCTGCAATCTCTTCAGAAGAAGTTTCCTTTAAAATAAATTTGAAACTTACTTCCTTCTCCAAAGACAAGGCTACAACAAAGACCCGATTTGACAGAAGCTCTGAATAACCCAGTCCAAATTTGAAGTTATCCTTGCTATGAGCAGAAGACCCTCAAGAAGTCCTGAAGTTCTGTTTCTTTCAAACATCTTCCACATTCAGATCTTTCCTTCTCTCAGTTGTTTTTATGTAGGAAGAGCGGCTGTAGTAATTTATTACAACTGTCAGTGGAGAGAGTACAGTGGTTCACATACTTTCCTTGATCTACAGTCTGCGGGCTCATTCTTTGGCTGTAGCAGAAAGGTCTTTCTCTGTTACAAGCCTGACCCTCAACCTGAAGCTGTGGGATATCCATCCGCTCCCAGTCATATCGGGCTACCAGACTGCGTTTCACATTTGGCATACGAAAACCCTAAAGCCTCCCCTATTAGTAAATGTCAACTAAAACATACTTCACTCTAAATACGGTCTGCACAAGCGACTCAGTCTTACTGAAGTTTAGAAGACACTGATCATCCTTCCACTACACCAGCCTCTTCCATGTAGCCTAGGCAGTTCCTTTCTGCTTCTGGAAGGTTCTATAGGTAAAAACAGTGTCTTCAGCTCAAATGAATGGGCAAATAGCTCTTTAATCTCTTATTTAGAGCAGCTGGAAGCAGCAAAGCTTTCTATGTGAGGGAGCACAAGAAAAAAAAAATAATCAGGGAAGCAGAATAAGGACAGAACCCCTGAATCCAAAGCCTCTGCAGCATCTGGTAGTACAGTAGTACAGCTCAGCAGATAAACCACACAGGACATCATAGCACATGGGAGCACAGAGAATAGACTGCTGCATCATATTCAGTGGCCGACTGAAATATAATCCCCAAGTCCAGATGACAAATTAGAAAACAGGACTCGACAGAAACTAGGAATCCTGAATCATCCCACCCCTAAATCACAAGTCAGAGCCGGGGCAAAACAAGAGAAAAGGTCAGATTGCTTTATCCTGTGTTCAAACTTACTTTCCCATAGGTCAATAATTGTTCTTCATGTTCCCTATATGAAATCCTGTGTTGTGACACACTCTCCACTTAAGCTATCAGAAACGTTCAAATCTCAGCCAGTTACCTGCACACAGAAATGATATCACTTCACAGTATATCACTTGAAATTAATTTAGGATTTAAAGTAGCTTTTAGCTATCTATCAACTATGCTTCAATCGACTAGATTTAGCAAAATTACATAGGTTAAACTAATTCCTGCCTAACAAACCTGTACAATCCAAGTTAAAATTGAATTATGACAATTCAGAATTTAGGGCTGATGACTTCAATTAAGTAAGTTACAGAATAATCACTTGAATAGACCAGGGGCAATTTGTGTCTACACCAGGTGTACACAGTCATTTAGCCAGCAAATCAAACTGAAGTAAGATCCAGCACAAATACTTTCACATAGTTTTCAAGTCTGGATTGCTGCCATTCCTGGAAACCTTTTTACATTGCAAAGATTTCCTGCTTGAGTTTGGAATATCCTCGGGACCTCTCCACACACGCTGCATTTACTAGCTGCCTGTAACTTCTCTTCTCCACCCCTGTATTGAGAGGCAGGCTGGCTGAGCTGGACCTCTCTCCCAGCACTACAATATCGGCTCGCTGCCTTCTCGTCTACTGCTCAGCTTTCTGCTGCAGTGATTTTAGAACCCTCTACCACTTCACGCGTTTTACAGGCCATTTATAAAATATCATGGTAAAAAACAAGAGTCGTAAAGCAAAGAAAGAAATCGAGCAAACAACCCCTATTCCAGTAAAACACCCAGCACGAGGAATGCCCGCAGCCCCACAAGCAAGGGGAGCATTCAGCTCCAGCCCAGCGGACAGTCTAGAGGCAGCTACACGATACTGGAAGAAAGGAAACTTTATGCTTACAAACTCAGGAGACGATGTCTTCCTTCGTTTGCTCTCCGCTGCAGCCCCCTTTTCTTACCTCTTATACGAATTCCGATCCCGTCCCCTCACCCGGCAGCTACTCAATGAAAAGCAGCGAGCGCGCCCCAAGTTATCCCCACCCATTCACTCACTAGCCCGCGGTACGTGCCTATACGAAGTCCGGCTTCCGGAAGGGCGTAGCCTTGCAGTCCGAGGAAGCCGGAAATGATCTCACTAGCAGTCTAACGCCGTGCCGGAAAAGGCCATTTTCCGTTGCGGGAGTGGATGTAAGACCAAGCCCATCTGGGGAAGGAGTTGAGGGGGCGTCCGTTGAGCGCGACAACCTCTACCGGGGGGCGGGGTCCCACGAAGCGCGGTGGTATCCCGGGGGAATCGGCCCACGGCCAGGAAGCGGCCACGTGGGACCGGGCCTCCTCTCCGGCCGAGCCCGGCCTGAGGCCCTCCCAGCACTCGGCCTCAGGGCTTGGGAACCTCCTAACCGTCCCCCTGGCCGAGGCACTTAGGAAAAAAGCAACCGCCACCGCTCCCAGGATGAAACAAAGTAAGTGACCAGGAACTCTTTGCTGCCAAGCCATTTTAAAGCAGGCCCCATCGCAAAAAAAGCCCCAAACGTTTCTGGCAGATTTCTGCACCCTGCAACTAACAAGAAGCTTCAGTTGTGCTTGTGGGAAAAGGCTCCAAAGCCGTTTTTATGCAGGTCCGTCCCCTCCATAGCCCAGCTCCAGTTGGGGGAGTAAGTGAAAGGTAGGCACGCCCTGCCTAGTGCAGGCTCAGAACCTCTGGTGAGGTTCCTCCTTTTGCCCTCTGGTCAAAGGAACCAGAATAGTACCTGTCTCCTTGCTCATGCCCAAGAGCTGCTGTCCAACACACAAACAATGGCCGAGTTAGCTGTTGAAACTAAAGCGTTTGCTGTCCTTTACTCAGCTCATTTTTATAGAGCTGTAGAATTTCACAGCCAAATTTAACAAGCCATAGGTGCCTACAAGATGAGTTGACTGAGAATGTCAAGAATTATTCTGTGGTCTAGAGGGAGACAGGAACAATCTGACTGCATGCAGAAATTTTCTTCTGAAAATCAGCTTGAAATCCAGCATTTATAATTTACTACTACTACTAAAATACTAACAAGCACCGATTTCACTAAATCATGATGCTATTTTAGTAATGGCACAAGTTCAAATCCCATTTCCTACAATGTTTCTATAAAACACTGACAATCCATTCTCAGAGTAATGCAAATTTGAAAATATGGCATGTACAGAAAGGCACAACCCACAAAAACAGAATTCCTAAGAGACCTTCAGTGTCTTACTGATTCTAACATCAAAACTGAAAAAAAGACATTGTCCAAAACATCCACAGAAAAGCTGTAAAATAATTCAGTACAGAAGGTACAGTTTAAATGGAACGTAAACAGGTACACTGCAATCATCCACACACAGCAGCTTCTCAGCAATGTCAATCACCCTGCATGTCAGAAATGTAAAACTCTGGCTATCAGGAAAGAATTATCCAAAACTATGATAAAAAGTTTCTCTGACTCAGGTGTCTGTTAACAGAAGTAACTGTTAATTCTTATGCAGAGTTGAATGGGGAGGTAAGAGGTAGAGCATGCCCCACCTACAACTGTCAGTACCATAAACTTCCTCTTGAGGTATGTAATGGTACAGAATAAACTGGATTTATGGCTCAGTCACATCAACATAGGTGGCTGAGGAAAACCATGCATCTTAAGTCTGCAAACAAAAGCAAACCACCACAGAATCTCCTGCCTCATGGGTGCATCTTCTGAGCTGCTGGAAGGCATCATCTATCATTTGCCAATACACACAGAAGTACAAGAAATACCTATTTCTGTTATCAGAAAGGAAAACTGAAACCCAATGCCATGGATCTGTGAGTCTGACAGCCTTGTTCCAAGCACTGACAAAGCAGGAGCAGAGGAGGACTGGCTTGTTTTATTTTGTTCAACAGCAGGTACTGAAAACTTTTTGGCAGCCCATGACCATGAAATTTTACCAGCATGTCACTTTTTTATGTTGCTGTGCCACTACCCTGAACTCAAAAAGTATTAATGCTTTTTCCCCTTTTCTTTTGGCTACTGAATGGAAGTATGACATCATTCAACCACTCTATCTGCAATACACGTGCAACTTGATGCAAACCAGGTCCTGCATCCAGTCACTTTCCAGACTCAAATTTTGGGTGCACAGCATAGTAAGGACAGTCCCTGTCATGTATGGAGGGACACAAAAAGCTATGGGAGAAGTGACAGACAACTAGCATCACAAAATTCCTGCATGTTCATAAATACTGACTTCAGGGCTACGTTTCATTATGCAGCAAGTACAGGAAATCAATCTACCCACAACCTGCTCTTGAATGAGGTGGCAAGGCAGTAAATGTTGCTTAGATGAACGATTACAGAATAAGCACTGCTATGGTCTAAGAATCTGAGGGCCAAGATATCAGTGCAGAAAATCAGTACGACATCCACGAGTGCTGCACAATACATGACATCCCCACAACTCTCTTGCTCATTACAGGGCTGTGATCACTTCCCACCCAAGCAGCCAGGGTCCCTCTTTCACTGTCAAGGGTTATTTACAGGAGCTGCTACAGTTTTCAAAACAGTGTTTGTCATTCCTTAAGGAAGGGGACATGGACTTTACTTACCATGTCATACTAAGGTGAAGAACGTGCACTTCATGACTCTCAAGCCACACCTACGCTGACACAGAACCATGAGAAACAGAATATATCCTATCACTAATATTTTAAGTAGTTGTCTATCACTTTAAAAATTCCAGACCAACAAACCCACAAAACCCCAACGCATTGTTAGATCCAGTAAGGATAGCCACTATTAATTCTTACTTCCCTCCTCCCTTTTCTCCTGTTTTCTTCTTTTTCTTTCCAATGGTATGTTGTATTTACTGATGTAAGTGGAGTGATGCTGTAAATGTACTGATGCTGTATTTTTCCTCCAAATCTTCTCTTCCCTACTTGTTCTTCACAAGAATCTGTTGATTCTCCCTACCATTCCCCTTCTTGTTCCTGCTTGAAATTTCCGTATTTCTTTCCCTCATCTCTGCCTCCTCTTGGTTCCATCTCCCTGCTTTTGGTTGTCTATAAGGCAGCAGAAGTGCTTGTTGATCACATGCAAAAGCTAATAAGGGAAATGTGAAAAAGTGAAGTTAATTTGTGGTAGAAATATTAACATCACATATATATGAATATATGTAAAAAACTAGGAATTGCACCTTATTTCTACAGCCAGAGGAAAAAAAAATGCTTCACGTAGTTTGCTTAATTTACCAGCCACTACAGAAAATATTCTAAGATTCCATATCTGTCATTTTATCATCTTCCTCTTACCCCATAAAACGTGAGCAAGGTCAAGTTCCGAAATTAAGCTTGTACTTTATTGTAACATGGTCACTTATTAAATATTCAGGGTTAGAAATGAATGCTAATTTTATTATCCACCACATACAATGCAGACCCTTCTGTTGATGCAGTGCAGTTAAGTTCTCTACTTGAGTACGTGGAATACATATGAACCTGATTTTAAGACACAAAGTATATTTAAAGCCACAAGCAATATGGCACTAGTTTATGAAAAGGACCAGTTCAATAGATCCTTTCGTAGACACCGAATGGATGACCTCTAACCTTTCCCCACCCCACTATGATACATTTATTTCTGCATCTGTAACAATGAAATTTGAATTAGTTATTTTACTTTAACATAGAGAACAAGCTTATAGAGAATGTCTGAATTTTGCAAAGGAAAAACCTTTCTATTTTTCCTCTTATGCTTGTGCCTACATAAAATGTTAGTAACATAAATAACATATGTAGCCATAGTTTAAAATAGAATTTTGGGCTCCACTTCCCAATTCAAACCCATTAAAAGTTTCCATATACTTCTATTACAGATGACACTATAGCTTATGAAGTGGAAAGAGAAAAGTATGGAATGCATAGGCTAGCAATACAGGTAAATTATTTTTCTGAATTGTGCAAAATTTTCTTCTCATCACAACCATGTCTTTAACTGTCTAGAGTTAGCATGCATATAAAACTGAATACAAAACTACAAAAAGATAACAAATGAAGATTTAATCACAATTATATAAATGGTATTTTATATTTTATACAAAGTTGTACATTAATATAAATAAATACATAATTTTATCTTAACAATTTATATGTATAATTAAAAACTGTAAGTTCTTGTTCAGTGGGGGTGTCATCTTCATATACTCTTGACAATTCTCAATCAGCAGTTTAGGAACCTCTTAAGCCAGGAAGAGACTGGGTCTACACCACATAACAAGTTTTAGACTTTGGTATCTACTCTTTGCTAAGAAAAAGGTGATTTTTACTTTCAATTATAGAAGCTACTTGAAAACTCACTTGTGGGTTTTTCTTCCTGAAGGAAACTTAAGAAGCCTGTTCCGTTTAGGTTTTGGGTTTTTGTTTTTAATGTTAACAAAATTTATGTGGAGCCAACATCTAAGAAGTGTAACATAATATCAAGGAATAAAAAATGTCCCTGCTACGGGAGTTAAATTTACTGGCCAAACCCTCCTAATTATTATCAATATACTAATGCATATTGATAGCCTATTGATGCTATACATTGTATGCTATCTGCCCGCTGGACTTGGTCTACAATGAAAGCACTGTTGGTGAAGTTATATA
>VZTU01023699.1:0-13883 GCA_013400835.1 Zapornia atra
CCAAGTACCTTCCCATAACTGCTCCTTGGTTCAGGGCTGCCTGTACCCCTGTCATCAAGGCCGCTGTGTTTTGAGAATGTGATTATCAAAATCCTCTCAGCATGAGGAACTTTTCCTGCCTCATGGGAACAGGAGGATATTGTCAGGGCCTGTGTCTTGGGTGAGGAGAGCTAGGCCGCAGCAGGCCTGCTGCCTTCCCCAACATTAAAAGATGATCCAGGTTCTGATTGTGTGGAAAAGATGAGCTCTGCAATTTCACTGTACTGCAATTTCACTGTACTGCAATTTTACTGTACTGCAATTTTCTCACCACGAGATGAAAGTATTTGCAACAAATATTAATCATATGCCCAGGAGCAAGATCAACCATCATTTAGAAATGCTAAAAGAGCACATAGCAAATAAACCCACTTTCTCACGAAGGAAAAAACATGACAGTTGTTTTTTAGAGACTGGTTTGAATCAAGACATTAAAAAGCTGATTAAATCATGAATTGTTTTTACAGCCTCAAGTGCTGCTAAATTCACTGACAAACACAGCATATGGAGCCAGACAACTTCCCCAACACAGACTCACACTTATTGTTTTCTTCTGTTTTGATTAGTAAAACACGATTTTTGTCATTTTGACACTGCAGAAAAGAGAAACTTGGCAATATTTAATCACTGGATTTTACGTATCAGCTAAAGCTGATTAACCATACAATTCAAATTTAAAATAGCAGGTTTTTCAGCAATGCTTTTTGAGATAACCTACTTGCATCTGAATTTGGTTGCATTAATTGTCATCAAGCACAACCTCTGAATTCTGTATTTACCTCAGCACAGAACAAGGCCTCAGGCCACTTAGAAACGAAACCATCTGCCACATGACCATCAGGTTCAGGTCTGTTTGTATATTCCTGGATTTCAGCAACTGCAGTCCAAAGCTTAATACTTACTGGTATGTCTGGTTTTATTTATTTTAATCCCTGCTAAATCACTATTAAGACTCCCAAACACTTTATATTTGAGAAAAAGGAGCAATGCATGACAGCTGACTTCAAATCATCATTTTTATATCATTTGACTCTTTTCTTAAACTTACAGTGCCTGTGTTTATGCTGACTTATGTGCAGGAAGTTTGAGATAAGCAGAAAGATGTACCAGTGTCCCCAGATGGTGTAAGAAGCTCCGTGTACTCATTTCATTACTCTCTCCTGCTGTGTCTAATGCTTCCACGTGTTTTTCTGCTTGGTTGTTTACTTCATTTGGAAGCAGAGGAGAAGAGCTACTAGCTGGTCAGGCAGCATGCACAGTCCCTAAACAGAGAGAACATTTACAGGGACACAGTTCGATTTGTGGGCAGAATTTATTTAGACTGTAGCATGGCTACTGCTCCATAACTTCTATGATAACAAGGGCAACTTCTATTTAATGCCCTTTTGTGATTATCCAAGTGAACTGGAAATAAAGTCATGCAGAGTCAGAGCTCTCCTGCTGCCTGCAGGTTCTGCATGGAGGCACAAAGACCACTGCTTCAACGTCCCAGGCTAAACGCTCCTTGTTTCTTCTCAATGGAGGTAAAAGCAAAAACTGCAAGAAAGCTCTGGATCTGTACCCAGGTCATACCCCTCCAATATCTATCAAACAGAGGCTTGTTTCACTGGAAATGTTTTTCCACTCAAAGCATCAGGTGAGTAAAAACAATTCTGACACTTAAATTTTATTCTGAAACTTGAATTTTCGCCAACCTGGCCTTGAACACCCCCAGGGATGGGGCACCCACCCCTCTCTGGGCAGCCCCTTCCAGCCCCTCACCCCTCTCTCTGCAAAGAACTTCCCCCCAATCTCTCCTCTAAGCCTTCCCTCCTCCAGCTTCCCTCTTGTCCTGCCAGTCTCTGACCTTTAACAAGCCCATTCCCCTCCCGTTCCTCTGCTCCTTTCAGGGACTGGCAGGCTGCAGTGAGGTCCCCCCACAGCCTTCTCTTCTCCAGGCTGACCCAGCCCCGCTCCCTCAGCCTCTCNAACAGGATGGGTTTCCTAACCTGAAATTCTCCTCAGCTGTGGATGGAGAAATACTAAGAAAAAGCCACACTTGTGAGCCTCAGGTAAAGGTGATCACTGGGCATCAGAAGCGTCACAAAATGAGTTTTGACATCAATCATTTTGTTTTAAACTCCTTGTTCTTATTTCCTCTTAAAACGTGCCTTCACTTACCTCCTTTTAGAAACTTCCTGCTTCCACCCTAATAAATTCCACAAGTTGGCAGGCGCTGAAATTTCATCGTCATTCCCTCATACTCCAGTATTAGGAGGGGCCCTGGGTGCTGCCAGCCCTCTTCTCAGGTTCCCACCCTGCCCCACGCAGCCTTACAGTACCCTGCAAGCTGGGCACGGCAACAGCCACCCTTCTCCCTAACCAAAACCCCCCCTTTCGGCTCTACACCCCGCAAGAACAGTCAGCATTTAGCTGTAGCGACTACAGCAAAGCAGCTCAGGTTTCCCCGGGGTGCTGGAACCACTGGAAAGCTCCAAAGCTGTGTGCAGCAGCAGGCTGCCAGCCGATAAGAGAACCCCAGAAAAGCACGCGATGAGGTGGCAGCCACATGCCAGGTGTAGAGCTGCTGAGCTCAGCCAGGGTCTGTGTCACCCGGTGCGCGGTGTTACCCAGACCGCCTGCCAAGCCCTTCTGGGCAGAGCTGGGATAGAAACAGGGAATTACCAACAGAACAATCTTCTTTACAGGCAGGTTTAACAAGGCAGAGATGTGTGCAGGAGGACTTCACCTTGAAGGCGGAAGATCTCTGCAGTTACACACTCAGTTGTTTTTATAGCAACAACCACACTAGCCAACACTCAGAACGGGCAGCTGGCAGTGGCAAGGGGTAGGAAGTGACACTCTCAAATCAGGAATTGGCTTTTTCACCCCCAGGATGCAGAAATGAAATACTACCCTTGAAGCCACACAAACTGATGCACACACGGATAGTCACGACGGTGCTGCCGAGCGGAATGAACAGAGTAAGACAGAAGGATCATCAAAAATCACCAATCAATTTGGTGAGTCTTGGGTTTAAAATATAAAGATTAAAATATAAAGATTTTCCTAGGGAGCCTGCTTTGGCGGGGGGCTGGACCCGACGATCTCTGGAGGTCCCTTCCAACCCCTGCGGTTCTGTGATGACACTGCATAACCTTTGGCCACATTGTTGAGTTTTGCTCTTAGGTAACTGTAGAAAAATTCAACATTGCTTTACTATTTGCAATTCCAAAGAACCAGCTGGGGGCATTTCTTGCTCCAGCTCTGGCACATGGCCCAGTATATCTCAGAACTGCTGCAGAAGGGCAGTCTGCCTGCTCTGGAGGAATAAGCACATCACTGGTCAATGAAAAAATACAAACTCTGCATGCTGGTGAGGCCTTGTCCTGCCTCACAGAGGCTTCCTTCCCGGGGTCAAAAATGTGAGTTTTCTAGTCAGTTCAAGCACTTCTTGAAAGCAAGGCGTAAGGGCAGGCACAGGTTTCAGGGCCTTAAAACTGTCCTGAGAAGCTGACAAGGTGCCAGACTCCCCTGCCTCCCTATGATGTGCTTCCTCTGTCCGAAGGGACCCTAGGCAAAGCCCCAAGCTTTTCTGAGCCCAGGTTTCCCCACTCAGGAAATAAAAGGGCACCAACGATGGCAATGAACACACCAAGGACCAACTCACTGCACACACAGCCCCTTTGCTTGCAGGAGGCAGTGGTTTCTCCTTTACCCCCAATCCTCCACGAGCCACCACCTTTGGGGTCACACAACTGTACCGAGATCTCAAACGTGAAGCGTCTGCTTAAGGTGCAACATTCCAGAACATACCCCACATATCTAAATATTGCTGTAAGCAAACCCAGACAAGCAAACTAAACCACTGGGAAAAAGCACCCCCTTGCACAGGAGGCTGGCAGTAACCAGGTTAGCCTAGAGAATAAAGTGTCTTACACAGAAGGAACTATTACCCAGGATGTTTCACATCAATTTCAAAAAATACAGCACTGAGAAAACCAGGGGTTGGAAAAAGGTGAGAGAACAAGAACTCAGCAGAGGTGTCTGCAATGTTCAAGGACTGTGTCTTATTTAACACACTATTTCCACTGTCTTAAAAGAAGTAAAGAGGAGGGATGGTACTGACACTTGTCACATGAAGACAGATCTCGTTTGGTTTAGTCAGTCCTCTTGGGACCAATCTGAAAACACTCCTGATGATGGATGAGTAGTTTTAGTTTAGAGTAACTATAATCCAACAGTGGCATAACCTGAGCAACACTTACCTCTCTAATTTCTACTACTTCAAAAATAATAATATGACAGTTATTGGAAAGTATTCTCACACACACACACACCCGCCCCATGTCTCAGGTATTGAATACAGTAACTAGTTGTCAGCCTGTTACCCATACCTGAGCACATTTCAGCCCAGAAGCTGCTCTCCCAGGTCCCCACGCCCTGACTGCGCAATAGTCTGTGTGCTACACTCTGCATCAGCCTGACAAAAGCCTGGCACAGGCTTCTGAAGCAAGAGTCGGGCAGGCTGTGAGCCACCAAAAAAAACCCCAAACCCACAACCAGCCAGCCAGAAACTCAAAATGTATCTACAGAAGGACTCAGGCACGACTTTCAGAGTCTGCTGGCTCTCACCCCTCTCTTCTTGGAGACTGCTTACGTCAGGCGGGTGACGTGTCGTGCGGTCCGTAAAACAGCCCTGCCGTGCATAAAAAACTGTTCCAGCACACAACAGTCATGTCAGGAGCCAGTTCACTTCACACAGCCAGCTCTGCAGCGCTTCACGCCTGCCGATGACAGGACCACTGATGTCAGAAGCCCTGGCAGCCAGCAGCCCGGGTTACTGCAGCCCACAGCATTCCCGGAAGCGCAAAGCCACAACAGAGCAGAAACCCACCCCTGCCAGCAGCCTGAAGCAGCCAGCAGCAGCAAGGGCAGCAGGAGGGGAGCAGAGCCAGCGCTAGCAGCTCACTTACCGGGTACACGCCTGCCTTCTGCTCCCAGCAGCGCACGGCCGCCCTCGCCCCAGTGCCACAGCGGGCTGGGGCTGGGTTTTGGGAGGCGCTGGCCAAGCCCTGGGCCAGGCGGCGTGTGATCAGCGCGCTCCCCACCCAGCAGGCACAGCCGCCCCACCTCCAGCGCAGCGCAGGGCACCCCAACCAGCTGGGTCAGGGCCCGAGGAGCGCGGAGGGGTGCAGGAGCTCGGCGTGAAGGGTTGGTGAGCGAACCTGTCCCCGCACCCCAGGCGGCTCCTGGATGTGGCCTGACCGGGCTCCTGCAGCGGGCACGGTGTCACACCCCGAGTCCCGAGCGCTTCCAGAGTGGTGCAACTCGAGGACCGAGCTGCTCCCGAGCAGCTGCGTGCCCCACCTGACTTTTCAGTCAGGAGAACTGGTGCTGAGGGAAGCAACCTGCTCATTCCCCCCTCAACCCACCGGTGTTTTTATTGCAAGCATATGGGATGCCCTCTCCCTAAATTTGGACTGATTGTCCTGGCTCCCTGAGTACAATAAACATTATTAATCCAAAGAAATTTAGCTGATTGGACCAGTTGAGAACGTGACCAATTAAGTGTTATTTTTCAGCGTAACAAATCCAAATAATGTATGCTGATCTGGGAGTCAGAAGCTGCTTCTTGAAATACTAATAGTGACCTGCTCTTGAACTATTGTTTTTCTCCATGGAAGCAGGTTCTGAATGCCTGTGGTGCAGGAGAGGGGGTTTGTGTGGGTTTTGGCTGGGGTTTTTTTTCTTTAAGAAGCAGCCCCCATGGCACTAACGCACCCCACGAGCATTCTGTCAGAGTCACCTCTATGCTGCCCTTTATCTCAAGGGAGCAAGAAACAAAAGCCAGCCCCAGAAGGCAAGCAGAAAGGGGAAAACGCCCGGGGAGACGACACAGACTGATAAGGGAAATACCCCGTTTCTGAGTGACCTGCAGAACTGCTTCTGTGACAGGGCCGTGTTATTTTCACCACCGCACAGCTGTACAAGCTGCAGCTTCTGCGGTGGTCTCCAGGTTAGAGGCTTCCTTCACACCCCTACTTTTCCAAGACCAAGATGACCTCGGGTGATAAACACCACACCCCATGGCGTAGCAGCTTCTGTACTCCTACAGCTTCCAAAATTTCAATGTTTTGGTCTATTTTTAGCATGCCTGTGATACCAAGAGCACCAGCACTGTTCTCCACACAGTTCTCATGATTTCCACGTGCAGGGCTACGTGCCAGCAGCAGCTCTGACAGCAGCAGGCCCCTGACTTGCCATCATGGTCTTGTTGCAAAACACCTTCACATTCAGTATCTGTGTGCCACGACACACATCTGCTCCAAGGGGAGCATGAAGTGGAAGTTACCAGACAGTCTGTTCAAATACTTTTCTGCATAACCTTAAAATTTACAGCTTCCAACCTTCACAGTACAACTGGTACCCCAGGAACAGATGTACACACTTCTGTGGCCATTCCCAGTCCGTACAGTGGTTTCAGGTGCCTTCTGCTGAGAAACACCTTCCTTCACAGGAAAGGTGGCTGCACAGAGCTCACAAATAAAAACTGGGTGACAGCTGAGGAAGGTATATTGAAAAGGAAAAAAATCCCAGCAAATGTACTGACAGTAGAAATAACTTTTGATGATAAATTTGTGACAGAATCGCCAGCCTGGTGCAGAAACAGTAGGGAATTCACTCAAAGATATTTGGTAATTGCTTTTTCTTTTTCCCTTCTTCTTGTTTTCTTATTTGTTGCACAAGAAAGCTGACTGAATCCCCCTTTAAAACAGTGTTAATCTGGATGCCTGCTGAAAGTAACTAACCTCAAATTTCTTAAATTATTAAGATCAAGAAGCTTACTCTGAAAATACTCAAGGCTCAGGTGAGTCTGAAATAAAAACAATTCTTACTGAACTTCCACTGGGTTTAAATTCTTCCAGCACTGCTTCAATAAACTGTCCCTGAAAGTAACACAGGCAGGAATGCTCAGCTCACTAAGCTATAGCAGGCAGCAACAAAAGGAAAGTAATTACTAAGAACTCATAAAATCCAATGCCAGAAATTCTGCCACATAATAAGCTGCAAAACTTGATTTGATAACTAGAGATTTACCATATAAGAACGGAAAGAAACACAGCTGGATCCAGCAGTGTTCAAGTGTTAGTGCCTTCTATTAATAGCAATGATTGAACACTGAGCTAGAAATCGGCTTTCCTGTTGGTTATGGAACTGGCAAAAACAACTTAAAAGGCTGTAAAAGGAAACACAGCAGTGCTGGCAGGGTACCTTCTGCAGAGGAAGGAGGTTAGCTCAGTTCTTCCCCCTTACTGTTGCCTGCTAAGAACAGTAGTGATGACCTCCTGGTTTGTGCACCCTGAGAGCTAATGGTACATAGCAAATATTCCCCACGATCAGAAATTCACCCTCATCTAACTTCTCACTCCATTTATCTGGCACGGTATGTGACTGCTGAAAACACCCTGGCAGCAAGTAATAGTCAAACAACATGTCAAAAGCTTATGATTTGATAGACGGATAGACTGACAGACAGACAGATGGATGTCAGATCTACAGAACTTCAGCTTAGAGAAGGCTGTGGGGGGACCTCACTGCAGCCTGCCAGTCCCTGAAGGGAGCAGAGGAACAGGAGGGGAATGGGCTTGTTAAAGGGCAGAGACTGGCAGAACAAGGGGGATGGGGTGAAGCTGGAGGAGGGAAGGGTGAGAGGAGAGACTGGGGGGAAGTTCTTTGTAGAGAGAGTGGTGAGGGGCTGGAAGGGGCTGCCCAGAGAGGGGGTGGGTGCCCCTGGATCCCTGGGGGTGTTCCAGGCCAGGTTGGCTGGGGCCCTAGGCAACCTTGTGTAGCTCCAGGCCTGGAGGTTGGTGTCCCTGCCTGTGGCAGGGGGTTGGAGCCCTGTGACCCTTGGGGTCCCTTCCAACCCAGACCAGGCTGGGATTCTGTGATCAGAACATGTCTTTCAGTTATTTGGATTTGAGTCATAGAGAAACTGGGCACATCACGGTTGCCAATTAAACCTCCCAGGTGCCCTTAGCACATCGAAGGCAAAAGCCATGCAGCGACAGAAGAGAGCAGACAAGAGAGGCAGCACTTCTTCCCAGCACCACGTGGACACACACTCAGACAAGTCAAATCCCCGTGAGAACACAGTGAGAAGCAGCAGTGAGTAACTGCTGGCTGCAAAGCCAGGAACTCAGGAAGAGCACAGGGATAAAAACACATCACAAAGAACAGCTGTTCAGATACACCGTGCAGTGGAAATGAAGCCAGGCAGGCAAGTGCTTGCTCTTAGGAGTAGTCCCCATTACAGGATGGATACCAATTAAAGCACCCAGATATTAGTCAGGCATGAAGCAATGACCAGCATTCACTGAGTGAAACTCAGAAGTGCAGGTGACCCAGGGAGAACATAAGCCATCAGTCATTACTAGGTATTCACTTAAGCAAAAATCACTGAGGCTGCAGCACAGAGGCATCACACTCCCCTGTCTATTCGACTCAGAGTAAGCAGTAGGTTAAAAAACCCTAACAGCTCTAGCTGGAGCAACCCCAGTGTCTCACCTCGCCTGCCTCTTCAGAGAAGTTAGAATTCCCCTGTGATGGGCTGTGTTAACAAACAGCATTATTGACCAACAAAGTTATTAAGGAATCAAAAGAGATTCTGCATGCAGGACACATTAAAGCTACAGTGGGGGAAAACAACTAAAGGAAGAAACAGCAGTCCCAAAGGCGTCTAAAAACCAGTGGAATGTTCTGATTGCATGAAAAGATTTGATCTACTCTTACATCAAAAGAGAAAAGGCTGCCTTGCCTTCCAAGAAACTCACTTTCCTGTAAAATTCCTGTTAAAAAAAAAAACCCAAAATAATCAAAAACCCTGGAATTTTTTTTTTCTTTTTACAGGAAAAAAGAAGGGCAGAAAAGAATGCAGCTAGCCAAATGGCTTTACATAGGTATGTGTGGCACAAACCTCAGGAACTGAACCAGTTCAGTTCTCCCAGAACTGCAGTCCAAATTTTGTTCTCTCCAACAAGATCTCCAAGTTTTGCTCTGTTTTAGATAGTTCTCCAGGATTGCAGGAGGTTGTTAAAATGAAAAGATTCAATCAAGAGGAGGTTTAACATAACTGGAGGAAGCTAATCATGACTGAGAGGGAACTGAAGAAGAGTTAAACTTAACACAGCTATTGATTAAGAGTGAATACTGGAAAGCATGAGCTAAGTATTTCCACAGCCCATAATCTTTACTGGTAAGTACCTCAGAATGTCACAGAAACTGGAGGAGTACCAAGCACCAGATGAAATACACAGCCTGAGTGGTGATAACCTAAAGCAATTCCAAGCAACCCCTGGCCCTGGCAATTCTATTCCATCACACTTTCTTCATTACACCACCTTCCCGTTCCTGCGCTTGAAAGCATCACCCAGAACTGCACCCTGCACACTGACTGTAACAGACATGCTTACAGCAGGAAGAACACAGACAGAAAAAAACCCCCTTAGTCAGCAAATTAGATCAGAGCTTCCATGGGACTCTGCAGCTGGCAACTGGCAGAAGATTACACTGGAGGCCATCCCATCTCACACAGCTGCCATGGGAACTACATATGGACAACTACACCCATCTCACACAGCTGCCAGGGGAACTACATATGGACAACTACACCCATCTCACACAGCTGCCAGGGGAACTACGTATGGACAACTACACCCATCTCACACAGCTGCCATGGGAACTACGTATGGACAACTACACCCATCTCACACAGCTGCCATGGGAACTACGTATGGACAACTACACCCATCTCACACTGCTGCCATGGGAACTACATATGGACAACTACACCCAGCTTAACCTTCAGGAGAGTCTCTGGCAACCTGCAAGGAACAGAGACAGAAGCAACAAAAACACTGGGCTGTCGTTAGCAACAGACAGAAGCACTGCAAGAATGGTACAACAGGTTTTGTATCTTTGTGTCATCCTTCAGTGGGTAGAAAGGAAAAATAATTCCTTTGGTAGCACAGAGAAAACAGGAAATTCCATTCAAAACCACAAACAATTCTTGCTGACAGATCTTTCAAAGGATGGGGTATCTTTAGATATGGAATACTGTGGGGGATACACCTGATTCCTCACTGTACTTTGGTTCAGGCTGATGAAGGAGCAACCAGCTTTTCATTCTAGGGTTGAACAGGGGAGACAGAAACTCCCTGGCTCATGTGTGAGGGATGGAAGGGACCCTGAGGCATATTCTGAAAGGTGAGTTTGAATCCCAAAAAAGCAAGATAACCAAGGCACAGAACAAGATGCCAAAGCTACAACAAAGCCATCTGCCTTTGTTATACAACTGACTCCACTTTACAAATACTGCCATCAGGATGAGCCCAGTCCTGGAACTGCAGCTGGACTGCATGCCAGGGGACTCTCCTCTTGAGCAGAGACTCCTCTCTCAGTCTGAGATTCTGTAACTCAGACTAAGATCCTTCCCTACCCACAGTGGTGAGATCCTCTGCAGGTGACTAATAACATGCTGAGTTAATGACGTGGAACAGGACTAATCCATGCAGCTACTCAGGATTACAGAATCACAAGTTTGGGGAAGACCTTTAAGACCATCAAGTCCAAGCATTATTACAAACACTGCATGCACGATTCCCTTAGACATAAGCCACTGAACATGCCTGGCACAGTAACTGCACCCAGCCACACTGAGGCTCCGCAGGGCCTTTAGAAGGCAAGAGGCTCAACTCTGAATCTTGTGGCTCAACAGGAGGGCCTTCCTTACTCTGCATCTCCAGTCTCTCTGTGAATCCTTCTAACAAAAACTGAGTTAGAATCAAGCTATGTTCCTTGCAGTAATCAGTAAGGTGATCCTTGCCATCAGACCTACTGAACCTTGTCAAAGCACTTGTAAACATTAAGTTCCACCAAAGTTACCGAACTCTAATTGTTATTTTATCTCAATAGAACATATTGAGGTTCCCTCTTTGAGAGGGGTGCAGTCCTCTCACCCATGACAAACATGGAGCCATCAGTTCACATGTGACCACCATCAGAGAGGGTGCTTTCAGTGAGCTGTTTCATCCCTCCACAAAGCCTGAGCTCTCCTCAGGCCATCCCTGCTGCTCTTCGTGGGATGTCACCCGCACCCCGATAGGCAAGTGATTTTCACAGCGTCCCCTGCACCCACTTCCTGAATGACCAAACTGCCCCAGGGGCTGTGAAAGCAAAGACAGTTACTGCAGCTCCTGCCTCACCAGGTCCTGCTGAATAAACTGGATCCAAATGGACAATACCTAAGTGTGGGAAAAAAACCACCACAGCCCCAGAGGTTTGCCACTGACACCAACGGGACCCGGATCTGTTACAAATAACCAGGGGACTAGTTCAGCCTGGAGAGAAGCCTGAGAGAGGATCTGATCAGTGGTTATCAATAGCTGAAGGGTGGGACACAGGGGGACATGGGCAGCCTCTGCTCAGGGTCTGTGGGGACAGGACAAGGGGTGATGGGATCAAGTTGGAGCACAGGGAGTTCCACACCAATGTGGGGAAGAACTTCTTCCCAGTGAGGGTGAGGGAGCCCTGGGACAGGCTGCCCAGGGGGTGTGGAGTCTCCTTCTCTGGAGAGATTCCAGCCCCGTCTGGACACCGACCTGTGTGCCCTGTCCTAGGGACCCTGCTTTGGCAGGGGGTGGGACCCCATGGGCTCTGGGGTGCCCTAACAACCCCTACAACTCTGTGATCCTGTGACTAACACCACACAGAAATGGAGGACATTACCAAGTCTACTTTTCAAGAAGTCAACACTGGCATTCTGCTGACTTGTGTTCCTTTTTGATTTCAATTCAGTACAATTTCTAGCAAGACACAAAGAGCAGCTTAGTATCACTAAACACTGGCAAACAAACCAGTTTCTATCCCGCTGCAGGGAGTGAAGTCTGTCATATCCCCTTCATTGATATGAGATGATTTTCCTTAAGCACACACATTACCTTAGCAGCAGAAGGTGTTCCACTTCTCTGTGTTTTGGGGGCTTGGCTGACATCAGCACTTGCTGGTGACTTCTACAAAAAAAAAAAACCAAAAACATAAAAAATGTCAAAAAATGATGAAGAAAAGCCAAGTACAACTGTAAAAAAAAAAAAAAGGGTATTAAAAGAGTACACTAAAACAAATGTCCATTACAATGTTTCATGCAAGGCAAGTCACCTAAAAAAATAAGCTCTGCTATGTACCTTTAATTCAAGCTGACTCAGTTCAGACTGCTTTGCTCCTCCCTGAGCAGGCTGAGTTCTCTTGTACTGTTTTACGGAGGACATGGAAGTCTGAGCCACTTCCTGGGGCAGAGCAACTCTGGTGCAATCACCAGTTAAAGCAACAGTAACCCTATACACTTCAATTAAAAGTATCAATGAAAATAGGGCGGGCAAACCCCTGCTGCACAGGGGTAACCTGAACAACAACAGAGGTGTTCACATTACACTTCAAGCAGGGAAGTGAAGATGCAAAGGTAAGGGCAAAGTGATGGCTTTTCTAGTTATAAATATTCTTGCAGCCGACACAGAACCATGACACCCCCTTTGAACCTCCAGCTTGTGACCAACACAATGCCATTATTACCCAGTGCTATGAAGTACTGCTGCAGAAACTCAGCAACTGCTGAGATCACATCTAATGAAGTTCTTCCCTCTGAGGGTGGTGGGTCACTGGCACAGGGTGCCCAGAGAGGTGGTGGAGGCCCCATCCCTGGAGACATCCAAGGTCAGGCTAGATGGGGCTCTGAGTGACCTGCTCTAGTGAAGATGTCCCTGCTCACTGCAGGGTGGGACTAGATGGCCTCTCAAGGTCCCTTCCAACCCAGCACATCCCATGAGTCTTTGATTCTAATGGAACACTGGGAAAATAACATATAGCATCAGATTTTTTTGAGGCAGCAGACTGGGGTAAGAACCTATTAATTCTCTGTGGTAAGTGGAAGCTCAAGATTGACTGCACAGCTGAAGCATTCACACTTTAATTCTTCCACAAGCACAGACATCTGCAGAATGACCAGAGACTCAATCAGCAAGCTTGCAGGCAGACTCAGAAGCATTGGTTTCCAATTGACAGGACCCCAGGTACTATCAACAGACTGGGAGACTGAGAGACCTGTGTCCTTAAGGTAATTCCCACCTCCAGTTCCCTTCCTGAGCATCTGGTGAGAACAAGGCTGCCCAGGCAGCAGCCAGCCTCCGCCCAGAGCCAGGGCAGCAGGCCACCCTCTGTGGCCATTTACAGAGGATCAGCATCACAAAAACGTGTCCCACTGGTACAGGCTGTCACCAAGTGGGATACTCACATCAAGGATGCCACACTGAGAATTGGTCTGGCTGCAAACAAGCACATCCAGTAAAGATTGCACAGTATGGTGCAAAAACCTGAGCCCAATAGTGATTTTTCCTGTTAGGAGTGTGGCTGCCTCTGCCAGCCCCTGTAGCCCAGGACCCTTCTGCACAGCTGCTGAAGTACAGTGCTGCCCAGTACAACCCAGTACAGACCTGGCAAGCCACAGGAGCCCAACCATACCCAAGGACTCAGGGTCTCTGCACAGCCTGAGGGATATGGCTGCAAGTTCAACCAGCAGCAAAGACAAGGACACATGGCAGAGACACAGAGGACACCAGCACAGCCTACAGCCCCCACGCAGAGGGCCCACATCAGGCAATAGCACCCACAGCCACATCTGCTCCCTGGGCCCAGCAGAGGCAGGAGACCAGCAGCACAAGCACACACTCAGGACCCTCCAGGGTCATGACCACAGGCAGTCACAGGTCCCCCAAGAACTGGCACAGTCCCTCTGCACCCCCGCAGGCCCCCTG
>VZTU01023710.1:198-15744 GCA_013400835.1 Zapornia atra
TGCTCCCCATCATCTTCCATGGGCTGTGGGGGGACACCCGCTCCACCATGGGTTTCTCCATGGACTGCAAGGGCATCTTTCTCTCCCGCACCTGGGGCGCCTCCTCACTGGCCCTTCCTTCTTCACTGGCCTTAGTGTCTGCACAGTTCCTTACATTTTCTCACTCCCTTCTCTGGTAGCAAAAAGCAGCTGCTTGTGGGTTTTTTTCCTCGTAAATGTGATTCCCAGAGTCGTTATGACCATCACTGATGGGCTTGTCTTGGTCAACAACAACTCCAGCCTTGAGTTGGCTGGTGTTTACTCTGTCAGGCCTGAGAGGGCTTCTGGCTGCTTCTTGCAGAAGCCACCCTGCAGCCCCTGTTCTCCACCAGAACCCAGCCATGCAAAACTACAACACACCCCTAGGTCCTTCTCCTCCAGGCAGCTCTCCAGCCACTCTGCCCCAAGCATGTAGCATTGGTTGGGTTATTGTGACCAAAGTGCAGGACCTGGCACTTGGCCTTGTTGAACCACATAAAGTGGGCCTCTGCCCATCAATCCAGCCTGTCCAGGTGCCTCTGTAGAGCCTTCCCGTCTTCCAGCAGATGGACACTTATGCACAATTTGGTGAAGTCTGTGAACTTACTGAGGGTGCACTCAATCCCCTTGTCCATCCCCAAGAATTGAGAATTTGCGATTGCTGTGCCCAACGCAGCCTCCAACCATGACCTCATCGACAAGTTCTTCTCTATTCGTGAACAACAGGTTCACCAGGGTGCCTTCCCTAGTTGCCTCACTCACCAATATACCTTCAGGTATATTAAGTCTTGACATTTGATAACAGGCTACATTCCACTATCATAAACCAAATGCTTAGTCCTGGACAAGTACCAACTCTGTTTCACTCACAGAATAAAATGATTCAGAAGGATTTGCCCCAAATTCTCTTTGCCCAGGATCACAGACACAGGAAAGTTTGTACATCTGCTTAGCCAGGCTATCCAGCTTGTGTCACTCAACAAGCTGCTGAGCTTATTTCTGAGAAATCTGGCATTGAAAAAGACACTACTCAGAAGGGAAATTAAGAACTTATTTTAAAACCTTATATTTTTATACCAGTGATTGAAATTGGTTCTAAAATTTCTCCTTCAAAACACAACTGTGGTTGCTAAAGGGATTACTAAAAATTAACATCAAAATTGTTATGTTTTACATACCTACCCATATTAATAGTTATTTTATAGGGAAAAAAATGCCAAAAAGACTAAAGGAAAACAAATTTAGAGGCTAAAAGCTATACATTCATATACTCCCTGATCTTCAGAGAAATAAGCAGAGTAAACAGGTGATAGGAAGAAAGAATCCAGCACACCTTTCACATTTTGAGCAGCTTGACAGCTTTGCAGGGTAGGTGAAAGGATGTACCTTGTGCACACAAAGTTGTCTGTTCCCTCAGCAGAATTAGAGACAGAAGTGGCAGTGTTAATGAAGCAGTGAACAGGTCCACATTGTGGAGAGAGATGCAGCTCGCGAAAAAGGAAGACATTTCTCAACACAGTCCTACATCTCAGAATAACATTCCTCACCATTAATGACTCATGGAGACGGGTATCTGTTACCCCATTCACAGATGTCACCCTGTTGGCATTGCATTCATCATAAGGATAGCAACCTTCCAGCACCAGGGCAAATTTCAAACTCACTGACAGGCTGATCTTTTCACTACCCAACTACCTTGACAAAGAATAGGGAAAACAAACCCTCAATTACAATTCCAGTCCTGAAGCATATTTTTCCTTTTCTCCTTTCCCCTTCAGATGGCATGGGGCTTTTTTCCCACCAAGGGAAATGATAGCTGCAGCAATTAACTATATTCACAGTATAGGAAATCGTTTTATACAGCTGCTTCCACATACACAATAGGCACAGGATGGTTTTGGCACCAAACAAAGGAGGAGGCAGTTTTCTCTTGAATGAAGAAATTAGTTGTCAAACACATTTATGGACTTCACTGCTTGGATCTACATTGTGCACCATCAAGTCATGTAGATAGAATTGTCTCTGGAATCTCAACAGTATGTTCATTATTTTTGTTTAAAAAAAAAGCAAAGCAAGTTTTGCTTCCTGCAAGTTTGTTTAGTAATTTAGTTCTTCTTACACAAGAATTGTAAAAACTGAGCAATGGTGGGGGTGCTAATGACAGCACCAAATGGCTCCTGAATTCTGGAATAAAACAAGGTAGTTCTCCTTTCCCTTTTTTTAAGTTACATGTGTATCTTCCCCATTTTTTTCCTGAAAAAAAACCCAAACCAACTAAAATTCTTTGTTTACTCATGTCTACTTTTCAGCATCTAGAATCTGAATTTAGGTGTAATATTTGTAATACCTGATTATTTTCATTGTTCCTGATTGCATGAAGTACTTAACAGAACTCAGAGTAAAGCACGTGCTTCAATGAGATTGCAATGTACTCTTTAAAAGTATCACAAAGGGCAAAGAAAAATGTGAAGACAGGAGACAGACATTAGTCCAATCAGCAAGAACCCTATTGCTAATAAGACATAAAACATGTTAGTTTAACAAGCCAATAGAAAGGATGCTTAGTTAATATTCACAGCACGCTGAGTCATTAAATTCCACGCTCAGAAAAAAACCAAACCCAAAATCTACAATGGATTTAGATCTACAACCATTTTCAGCAAAGCAGCAATAAATGTGTCATTTCAGTAGAAGCTTCCTTCCACTTTGACTCAACTCTTCAACAAAGACATTTTCACTGCTAGAAATACAAATATACGCAATAACCATGCTACGGCTAGTTTTCTACTGAAACAAGTGTAAAAAACCCCTACCTCCATAGGTCCTCATAAAGCACTATTACATCAAGTATCAAATGTCTCTTGAAAAGAAAAACAAACAAGAGATTCCCGCACCACTGGCAATGTTTTGCCTGCAGTAAAAACTGACCTAAAACCTAAGACCCACAAATCACACAGGCATGATTTTGTGGGTTTGCTCTTAAGGTGCTATTTTGAATCTAATCTTTTTTTTAAGGAGAAAAGAAAAAAAAAAGTATATATAAAAAGGTTATTTCATTGCTAACTTGCAACCAGACACTAGATGTCTCTCCCTCAAACGGCACCAACAAGCTGTTGCTCCTTTTCTTTCCCAGTAGTGACATCCCACAGTCTACTCCCAACGTTACGGCAATACACTCGGGTTTACTGCAAGCAAGTACAGCTCATCACAACTAAAGAAACCAGAGATGTTTCACTTTTGCTGCAGAGGGATTAAGAGTTAGAAAACCAGTTAGAAATGGAGCAGCCTTTTTTAGGCTATAATGGAAATCTCTGTAAGAAGTAGTCTTGCACATAAACTACAATGACTAGGCTTTTAATGAAATATTAATGAATTTTTCGTTATTGTTTAGGCATTTTTACATGTTCCTTAAGAACTAAAATAGTACAAACAGGCTTAACTGATCAGAAAAAAATGAAAAATACTTCTTCTGTAATGAAGATGTTAAATAACTACAAAACCTGAAACTATACTCAGAATTATCAAGATATGTTGGAAATAATGTAGTCAAATGCCTTCCAGTCAATAAGTGAAATTTATTTATACCACCACAGTGCGAGTAACATTTCCAGCTCTAGGACACTATACAAGTGACTTGGTTATAAACTGCTACTTCTAATGGTTACTATGATTTTTCTGTTTTCTTTAGGTTAGAGTGATACTAAGAAGCAAGTGAATCTAGACTTGCAAAATAAAACCTTAAAATTTTAGGGACAATGTCTGCATTACATTTTATACAACACCAGATGACTGTGGTTTAATTAATCTTCCTAAAAAAAGGGGGGAAATAAAACCAGGACTTCTGCACTCTAACCTTTATAGCATTTTGTTGAGAGGACCAAACAGGTGCATAGTCCCACACCTGAGAAAAAAGGCCCTGTTCCTCTGTGTCAATGCATCCGTCTGCATATCTACCTTAAATACCATCCACATGGGCCAATATTTTAAGACAAAGATTCATTCTGGAAACAGCCCAAACCATAAACACAACACAGCAGCCTTAATAGTGTCTTTAAAACAACCACTTAAAATCAAAGTTTCAATATACGCTGATGTTTCCAAATGTCAGTTCTCAATGCATCTTGTCTGACCAGGCTCAATTATCTAGATTAGTGGTGTTCCATTTTCATTAGCTCAAAAACAACAGTAAGAATGAATTTTACCCTTATTTTCAATTTGTACTATTACAACAACAGCTTCAGACACCTTTTCTTAATGCTGTATTGACTTGGGTGATTTAATGTTTAATTAAGCAGACTATTTAAGCCAGAATTTAATTTGGAGTATGAAAAATTATACTGAAATATGCATCTATTTTACTGTTAGAGGGTCTGCAATACAGTATTGGGTTTTTAATGGCATGTATCCTCTTCTTTTAAAATATTAATAAGGTATTACAACTGTGAAAATCCACTATATTAGACTGTGACAGAGCCCAAACCCATCATTCACACATTAGATTTTCATCCTCACAGCAAAGCACAAATGTGAAATACAAACCCTGCAAGTACCATTTGTACATGTGTATGTTGGAAAGGGTGCAGTTTAGAAGCCCGTTCCTACAAGATGATAAACTCATCTATCAAATAATCAAGATCTGTGCTTTGCACTCAGAACTGTTGTGATCCAATGTTTCTTCAAGATGCAAAAAATAATTTTCTTTTCCTAAACAAAGGCATGAGACCTAAGCCAGAAGTTTCAATTATTTAATTTTAAGCTCAGTCACAAGAACGAACAGAAAGATAAGTGATAAAAAACCAGTTGGAAGTGCCATGACGATCTCCTGACTCAGCTGCTCAGATGGTAGGTAATGGGCATATGTGCTACTCCAGCGCTGCAAATCAGATTAAGAAAAAATCCAGCCCACCACATTTAACTTGATAGATTTATTATGCAAATGCCTTAAAAAATTTAAAACAAGTTGAAAGTGTGAGCTGTGAGGCAATTAGCTAGGCTGAAGAACTTATGCAAGGCTTAAATCTGCACACTTAACCACAATCAAGACAGCTATGCTAATATATATAAATATATTTATAAATAGCACAAGATACATAAACTGGTGGAGAAATCCAGATGTTTGCAAAGGTTTATCTCCTTGCACTTCCATAATTTCCCCAGAACTCCTCTTAACAGAACCAATAATTCCTCTTCCCTCCCACCCCTTCACTGGCAATTAAATATTGAAGAATATTTAATATCTGAGAAGGGACTATCCCTATGTTTTCCTGGATCAACATGAGTTAAACTTCATGACTTAAAGTCTCCCCTTTGAAACAATTCTACCAAAGCCATATACAGATGCATCCTGATGGCACCATTTTCTTGGCTGAGAGACATAAATGCTTCTTCCAATTTATTACTGAAACGATGCAGGAAAAGTGGAATAAGGATCTTGGAGTCTCTCCAGGTAGCAAAATTTTGGGGAAAAAACCACAAAAAATCCCCATGAAACTCACTTTACTGGGACAAAATGTGTGGCAGGGGACCAGAGCAGCACTTCACACCAAGGTGCTGTGCCAGCTCACCCCAATGGGTGAGCCTCAAATGGCACAAAACCCTTGCGGTGAGGACTGCTCCTGTCAACCAAGATGCAGGGCAGGTTTTGTTATTTCTATGCTGCACTGGCATCTTCATTGTGGGATATGAGCAAAATAAATCAAGTAGGAGATACTACTAAACTAAATCAGTTGGCTAACAACATATCACTGAAGATTTGCTGTGGGATATAGATACCCTCAGTAACCTATGTAGGTGAGGCTTTCGTTCTGGATACAACTATCCTGGCATGAAAAATAATCTTGGTCTTCATCTCAGAATAATGTCATCATGCTCACCAAGGAGTTGCTCATGCCATCCTTAGAGTATTTCCTGAAAATACAATTTTTTAATCTCATAGAAATGGATTATTTCCTTTTTTAGGTGACAAATCCAACACAGGAAACTGCAACATGGAAGTGTTACAAGTGTTACACACCACCCCACACCCTTTTTACGTTGGGCTGGCAGAAGGGTGAAGGTTGGAGGCCAGGACAGCTGCGCTCCAGCTCATTCACACTCAGTGGTCCCAACTGCTGCTGCCTTCAGGAACTGCTGGAAGGCTACAGCTACCACCAGCAAACAGAGATTGCAAAACCAGCCCATCGGCCTGCGCCGGGGCTCCATGGAGACCCAAGGTCTTCACCTTCCCAGGTGCCATGTGCCTTGTATACATTCAGCACTCAGTTAGGGAGTGTGTTGGGTCACAAACCGCAATTCTGCCTAACAGTGAGTTAACGGAGTTGGTTTCTTCTAAGATTAAACATTTAAAGAAAGCTGTATTTTCAGAATTGATTAAACTAACTTTGCAACTAATTTCTGCCCAAATGTTGTATCCAACAACAACTGTATCAAACAGTTGGTGGTAGAAAGCATTAATTAGCATGTCACATTACTCTGACTGCCATTAGAGAATATTGATTGCAAGTCAACTATTACAGAGAGTATCACAAAAAAATCTAAATGACACTTTACATGTAGCAGCTCTCTGCACACCATAGCAACAGGGAGAGATTGAAGTAAAATGGTCTGGTTTCTATAGCAACTATCACACAGACCATCTGTAATCAAAAGAAATCATAGCAAGGGAAGCAAAATGGGGGATTTTGCATACTGGAAGACTATTCATGTATTTAAAATACATCACTCCTTAATATTCAATTCCAGTGTTGAAATACTACTTAAGTGCAAGAAATCTACGTAAGCTGCTGAAAAAAGTTTTTACTTAATAGAATGTTAATTAAAATTCACCAGCTCTATCTCCCTGACTACAAATGACACCTTTTATGTAAAGCCAATGTTTTTCAGGCAGCAAACATTATGACCCTCGAGATCCATAATCCATATCCTAATAAAGTGTTTAGTTAGTATTTTATTCTGAAACTCAAGTAACGTGAGAGGGCTAATGGCATATTATTTCTTACTGTCTACTACATGGAACTGATTTTAGAAAGATATTGTTTCAGACAGAAACATTTAACCACCATGTTTCTACAATAGAAGGGCTCACCCAGCTTTTGAAAACTGATTTCTGATAAACCAGAGAAATTAGGATATGAGAGCACAACAAAGGGAGGGAAAAACCCAACAAAACCCTCTATAACCAGACAGGTATCTGTGTCGTGCAGTTCATGTGCTGAATACAGCAATATTATATTAAGGCACACCATACAGGAATGGAAGGTAAATTCAATGTTAGTGATGCAGAGCACTCTCTTCTTTACCTTTCAGTATTTTAAATCCAGAGAAAATAAAAGGGACTGTTATATCTAGATGGGGAAATACATTTGTACTGAATCTCATTTTTGGTGGAAATTAACTGGCTATAAATAGGCTTTTAATAAATCACAGAACCAGGAATCAGTAAAGAAAAAATTATTATTAACATAAGTCCATCTCTTTTGCCTGGGAACATTATTTTGAACATCATTCTTAACATTTGCTGAACAGCATTCACTAACAGGATGAAGGCAGGCGTTACAACCTCCTGGGTCCATGCAAAGCAGAGAGGGGGCAATCTGGAATAATCGCAAAACCAATTCTGTCTTCTGTATGGGGAAGCAGCATGAAGGAACCACCACGGTGGTCCTATGCTGTCAGAAGTTTATTCTTTGATACAGCTTGCATGACAGCTACTTAAACCCACTTCCTCACAGTCAAGATGGACTAAAACACAAATGTTCAGCCTACTACCTGGATGGTCTGTACATCTTCTGGCTCACTTCTCTGGGTCGAGGCAGCAGGACAGCTGTATGGCAGCACTGTGACTGCTCCAGCACACACCACCCTACCCTGCTCTGCCTGAGACACTGAGATGAGAGGAAATGGAGGTCTCTGGACAAGATAGCAGATGAGAGCACTCATGGCCAAATGTTCACTAAACCTGGAAACCTACTTCACAGAATCACAGAATCTTAGGGGTTGGAAGGGACCTCAAGAGATCATCGGGTCCAACCCCCCTGCCAAAGCAGCTCCCTATCTCATATCACATAGATAGGCGTCCAGACGAGACCTGAATATCTCCAGAGAAGGAGACTCCACCACCTCCCTGGGCAGCCTATTCCACTGCTCCATCACCCTCACTGTGAAAAAGTTCTTCCGCATGTTGGTGCGGAACTTCCTATGCTCCAGCTTACAGCCATTGCCCCTTGTCCTGTCCCCACAGACCACTGAAAACGGGCTGGCCAATTCCCCCTGCATCCCATGTCTAAGATATTTATAAACACTAATTAGGTCCCCCCTAAGTCTTCTTTTTCCAGGCTGAACAGACCCAGCTCACTCAGCCTTTCCTCACAGGGGAGATGTTCCAGACCCCTAATCAACTTTGTCGCCCTTCTCTGGACTCTCTCCAGGAGGTCCCTGTCTTTTTTATACCAGGGAGCCCAGAACTGGACACAGTACTCCAGGTGGGGCCTGACCAGGGCAGAGTAGAGGGGGAGGATCACTTCCTTCAACCTGCTGGACACACTCTTCCTGATGCATCCCAGGATCCCATTGGCTCTCTTAGCCACCAGGGCACACTGCTGACTCATAGCCAACCTGTCATCAACCAGGACCCCCAGGTCCTTCTCCACAGAGCTCTTTTCCAACAGGTCATCCCCCAGCCTGTACTGATACAGTCGGTTATTACTTCCTGCCTATATCCAGACAGCAGTGGAAAAAGCATGCAGTTTCAAATAAATTGTTGCAGATTCCCAGTCACCACTTGTCCCACTCTCCAGATGTGCCAGAGAACAGCCCATCTAGGCAGGGGGTGTAGTTGGTCCTTCAGGTGGCATCAACCTCCACAGTGTCTGGTCTTCTCACATCATATAAGAAAGAAACACAGCCTAACCCCGACAGCACAGTGTAATGGCAATGCAGCCATTCTGAGATGAGATTTTAATCACCGAGAAGCTTTTATTTTTACAGGAAACATAGGTTGTACTGGCACTCAAAGCCAGAAGTTACTTGACTGAGTGTAGTTGTAGCAGAATTCAGAATGACTCTTGTAAGAAGAGTTCAATTGAGTGCTAGAGTGTTTTTCATGTTACAGAACTTCAAAATCCTTTTTGTAAAGATGCCTATATTTGTTTAGATGTGAGAGTAGTTCTCAGCACTCACACAATTTAGCTTGGACCTATATTTATCCTGAAAAATAACTGATGCTGAAGTCATTGTATACTCTTCTTTCATAAGACTTAGGCAAAGCTAAACTGATTTAAAGTCTTGTTTTCATAACTTTGCTTACAAATCTGGTTGATGAGATTATCACATAACTGATATCAGTGAGCAATAAAATAAATGTTAAGATGCTATGCATACTTCCTGATAAAATCAGGTAGGTAAAGGTAACTGTCTCAAAAAAACAAATCCTCTGGCTTCATGAGTACCTTCAACTACTAAAAATCCTTATTCTTTTTTAGCCAAAAAGTCCAGACCACACCATATCATCCAATAGATTTGCACAGTATGCAAGGAATGGAAGCCTAAACTAAAAACCCCCTCTAATTAACTCTGATAGTAACAAGTTTTACAAAATGTACTAGTGCTTAATCAAGAAGGAAGTGGGGAGGTTATGGGATGCTAGGGGGGAAGCCTTTGCAATAGGTTATCTAAGGAAGTCATTAACACCTGTAGCAGATCATGTCTCCATCAGCAATTGGCTATGTCTCCATCAGCAATTACTCAGCACAACAGGAGTCATTCAGTAGATGGAAGACACAGGTGTGAAAGCCCCTATGCATCTCAATTATATGTAGAAAGATTTTTATTTCAGACAAGATATAGGCTGGTTCCCGGGACAAAATGTTTCCAGCACACATCTGGTTCAACCATTGGTTTGGACCCTACTGGAACCATAATTTGGGGCACACATTGAGCTTCCACTTTTCCACACACCTTCCACTTCAGCTTCCTCTCTAAGGCATCTGGTTCATGTATACCAAAACCATTCCACAATCAGAATATTCATTTCCATATCAGTTTTTAAAATAGTCTTGATATATATAAAGCAAGAAGACCCTGAGACCTTGCAGCAAAGTAGAATTCACTTGTGTCTTTTTAATAGTATCATCCAAATTTTTCAACACAAAGTCAAGGAAATTTATGAGTTTTGTTAAGTTTTGATCTTTAGATGTGTTCAAACCTCACAATGAAAGTGGAAACGTGAGAGCAAACAGACCATCTATGGAGATAATGACAATTTGGAAAACAAAACAAATTAAAAAAGAGTAACACACACACACCCCCCCCATGACATTTAAACCAACCTTCTTAAAACTATATAAAAACATTTCATAGGTGTTTAGTAACAGTAGTATTTGATTCAATTTGCTTTACATCTTCAAAACGTGTCTAACCAAGTTAATGAACACTAATGGTAATTATATCCTCAGATATTTACAGTACAGCAGAACTTTATCTATTATAACTTAATTGCTTTGGCACTATATCTATGATAAATGTATGTGTACTACCAGAGAAATTAAAATCTATACAATTTTTCTTTTTTAAATAGCATGCATAAACTTTAAACTCAAGACAATCCTGTTGGAATCAAAATCTACTTCCAGCACAGGATGGTGAAGCATATGCTGGAATCAAAACTATTCTTATTAGAAAGACTTCATCTCTGACATCTGTAAAACTCCAGCATGAGACATATTCCATTTTAAATGACACTGGAAAAGGTCAGAACAATTCCCCTAACCTTGTCAAGGCTGGCAAGATTGATACTTGTTTTAGGTAAACTTAGTATCCATGTCACATGTATTGGACTAAATATAAAATTCAGAGAGCAGGGGGAACAAACATATATTTAGAATGAAAATTGGAATTTCATTTTCCAGACCAACAAAAGAGCAACAGTTCTGTATCCAAGAATATAATTCTGTAAAAATTAACCTGTTCACTGTCTGTCATCGGATTTTACTTAACAATTTATCTGGAACTTGCATGCAATTGCATGGAAACTGCATGAAAACATGATTAATCTCTTTGCTGGTTTACCCTTTAGAACTGTAGTAGAATTTCTTAGAGCTGCTTTTCTTTTTTCCCTACTGTAACTCTTTGAATTCCAAAACCCTCTCAGCGAGCATACAAAAAATTATTGTTCTTTGTCTTAGCCCTAAAAATGCTAAACAGCCATTTAAGATTGGTTTCTGCATTTTTAAAATTTTGCTTCATGTCAATTTATGTAAATAACATAAAAGGCTGTTTTCAACATTCATTATCATAACTTCTCATGTCTTTAACTTTTAACTGCAAAATTTAGAAGGTGTAACACATTTGTGCTGTGTCAAAGCCGGTTTTCCTTTCACCAGAGGATCAATCAGTCAATACAACCAAAAAATAATCTTCTATAACTGTTCTGCAAACAGCAATCTAGTGCACTAACCTCTGTATGTACTTGTTGCACCTCAATTCAGGCAGCACTGAGTAATTGTCATGCTTTTGTTTATTCACTGTATTGAGAAACTTTACAAAATATTAAACAATCAAGGACAGAAGTTGGAATTCTGGAAGGATGTTTTGATATATTTGTGACCTTAAGCTTAAATATCTCTGTAACATTTGGAATCACTGAAATACTATATTCTGGATATTACAATTATATGCAGCAAAAGATTTACCCTCAGAGGGTTATATGTAAACACACAGAGAGGAATGCATTACGCACGTGCCCATGCTGCTCACCAATACATACAGCAGAATACATATTAGGAAAAAAATACATGAGTATTGGCAGTGGACAGCCACTTTGGTTCTACCACATTTATCCCCGTGCTGCTCTAATACAAAAATCACAAAGATAAACATCAATATTCAAAGGGATGTAAGCCTGATTGGTGAACAGAAAAAAAAAAAAAAGAAAAATTTATTTCACAAAGAAACTATGCATTTTACATTTTCAAAATGTTTTTGTTTAATTTAAATGGATAAACAACATCCCCTTGTAATAACTGAGGGCACAGTACCCTGGCCATTTAAAGATACATAGAAGAAATACGATGTTTTTCTAACATTGATTTATGTTCTAGAAACTATGGGTGCCCACATTTTCTGTTTCCCTGAACACACACTGATACAACAAAACCAGATTACTCAAACAGGGCATCGCTGCTGTTGGTAGAAAAACATGACAACTTATTTTTAAATAAAGCTATTGTACTTCAATTTAACTTTTATTTTTTACTTATATTAAATGCTACATTATATAAAATGCTACTTATATAAAGTATTTAAGGAATATAAAGTATAGAGTATTTATATAGTACTTCTATAAATGCTACTTATATAAAATGCTACTTTAAATAATGTGCATGGGCAATAAGAAACAATCCCTTGAGTGATAAACGTGGGAACATGCAGTTGTGTATCAGCAGTGACCATGAAGAGAGAAAGAATTAAAAGAAACCAGTTCTAGCAGCATGTCTAAATTACATCCCTATGCACACCTCGTTTGGACTGTATTTTGCATTTACTGCTTTTCCCTGTTCTTACTTAAGTGGTGATAACTTCTTATCCTCCCTTGCCTGATTCATCGGTGACTATCTTTGATTAGGGTAATTAACTTAGCTGACTATATTTGCAGTCACAAGAAAAAAAAAATCAAATTAAGCAAAGTGAACAAAAATACTTCAAAATAATAAAAAAATTATACTGATGCCATCTGTCTCTAGTCCCTCCCCCCCCCTTTTGTTCATTTGTATGATCATTTATCCTGTGCATAGTCTTTTTAATGTGTTCAAAAAGAAAACATTTACCTATCTTTATATTAAACACATGAACCCATCATGCTCACACATGTCTCTCTAATTAAATTCTGCCTTCTTACAGGCTTTCAATAACAGTTTTAAGCCCTTTTTATCACTTTAAGCACAATTTCCAGAAGATGTCAATTGCAGCATGTAGTTCAACTTCATGGAGTTTACACTTGACTGTGTAGCATTTGACAAGACACGAAATGTGAATACTCATTAATTAATTGGTATTCAGAGAATAGCATGTATTACATTTCACTGCCCATTTTTAAACATGCCTTTTTTTAGCGTTTGCTTTATATATCACTATGAAATCTCCTGATGCTGGTCAATAGTAGATCGCTGGACACTGATCTTTGCAATCTGATTATTAGAACTGCAGAAGACACTGCTGGCAGCCACTTTGTAGACCACCAAAGTAGTGTGCTTTTCCAATAGGTGAGGCGATTTTTTAATAACGCCCCAAAGAAACACCCTAAGCATCAGAAATTCAGACTTATTTCTTTCCATTTAGGTCTAATGCCATCACACGCCAGCTGTGAAAACTCCCCCTGAAGGTCTGACAGCTTTTAATTCAATCTTTGTGCATGATAAAGAGATACCCCTCTGAACCACAAAAAACCCAACCAAAAAAAAAACCCCATAAAATAGTTTTCATTAAATTCTTCAGGGAAAACAAGATTATTGTGGCTATATTCTGAAGAGTCGGTACAAAAATCACAACTGAATTTGCTGTATTAATAAACTAGGAAAATATAAACTGACTCTCCAACCAATTATTGCTAATAGTAGGCGTAGTAATAATTCAGCCTAAAATGTCATGCAAGACTTTAACAAACATCAGAGACTGATTTGTTAGACACTGTGTAGACATAAATGATAAAATGCTGGCCTTAATTGACCTAAAAATCAAAACTATTCCTGGTATTTCTACCGAAAACAATGTCAAATCCGGATGGGAGCTCACAGCTACGAAGTAAAACGGAGTAGAAATTAAAAGCATTCGGACATTAGTGGAATACAAAAGGTTGGGGGTGATACGACTGTCCCAATTTCCACAGCCTTGAGAGAAGCAGTCTTCAGAATAAATAAAATACTCCAATATGACCTGCTTTTATATAATTTTCCTTTGTTTTTGTAATAAGCCAAACCTACCACACCACCAGCTGTCCTCAGTAGTTCAAAGTAATTTTATACAGTTGACTCAAAATGAACATTTGGGCTTCACAGTCAAATGCTCCATGGCCCAGTGTCTTAATCTTGTCAAGTCCCACCTTTATATAACCATAACAAATCTCCTGTTATGTCAGACTTTAGAGAAATTATTATAAAGTTTATTTGAACAGTGCTTGGACACCAGCAAAATATTTATAACAGATAGCTTTAGCAGAGCAAATTCAATGGGCAAATCATTTAAAGAGGACATGCAACACGAGTTAACTTCTATATTTATATCACAGTGCATTGTTATTTGAAGCCATTTGTCAAAAAAAGCAACAGAACTTAACAGAGAAAACTCAATCAGGCCTGGCAACAGTTTTAAAACTTCTTCTGAAAAATGCAGTTGAAGGCAACCTACAATTTTTATCTGCTGCTTCTTGACACTCATAGTTAAAAACATTTCTGCTAGAGTACTTTTAAGAAAGAAGATATAAATTTGATTAAAAATACCAACTACACAAACACGTCATTGTTAAAAGGTGTTATTTAAAATTGAACTATCTCAAAAAATACAGCAAAAAATAGAACTTCTCATTGCCATTCCCTTTGTTGCATTTTACAGCCCAGTGCCTTTCTACACAGCAGAAGATGGGGTCTAATGTGCCCAGTAACAGCCCAATGTCTGCCTGCTTGTGTTTCCCCATGGCAGGCAACGGCAAGATAGACTACATACTACTGCTCTGGCCAGCCATATGTAACTATCAGTAGAAATCTATACCTCTCCCTAGTATCACATGAATAACACATGAGCTGCACAGGCTAGGTCTCAAACAGCACTCTAATCAGTTTTGTCATACGGTACGCAAAGTCCTGAATCACTAGGTTCCTTCTGCTGTTCTAAAAATATTTGCTTAGTGCTTCTAGCTAGGGCTGTTAGTACTTCCGCATTGTGGAAAACTGGGATAGTATAGTCATTTTTTTAACCTAAAGAAAAATACTTTTCTCAGGTAGATTTGGGTATCTGGTACTCTGAGAAATAAGCAATATTCGACAAGCAATGTGCCGGCAATTACATTTCCATAACTGTAGCCCAGACCTATGACATATGTAGTGTATGAACATAGGAATGGCTAAATAGGATGAGACCAGTTCAGTGGAGCTATTGACAGCCTAAACCAGCAAACTGTGTGTTTGTCTGTCTCAAGTCCTTACACATTTCCCCATCATAACCATTGCATCAGCCCAGCAACCCTGATGCCCTAAGCTCCCTCATACATCAAATCCCCATACTTGGAGGCACCACAGTGATCCCAGTCTCCACCAATATCCTCTAACATTTCTGCAAGGGCAAGTTTCAGAAGACAGTGTCTGTCCTGAAGCTATGCATGTGCTTGTTGCCTCACAATGAGCTTCACATTTACTGACCATCCCACCATCGCCATACAGAGTAAGAGAAGGCCAGATTTCACCTGTTTGCCCACTGTGGAACCATGCATTTCTGTCTGCTTCACAGCTTCCCATCCCCCCCCCCCCCCCCCCCCCTTCACCA
>VZTU01023710.1:15754-55562 GCA_013400835.1 Zapornia atra
CCTCCCCCCCCCCCCCCGCCGCTTTTCACACAGTCCACATAAAATTAATATCTTTGGGATCTCCACTACTCTTCCAAACATGATGAAATAAGTTTGCAGGAAAAGGGTAATCAACAAACTGGTCATTTTGCTGGTAGGTTGATCTGAAAACTCTAGGATGCAATAGACAATGGCAGAGATGAGTCACATATGTGGAACTTGGACTGATAAAATGAAGTTAATTTAAGCCAAACTCATGGATCAATTTTAAAAGGGGGACTAGGTAGTAGTAGAGTACCTAGGAAAGCAACAATCTAGAAAGGATCATGGACAATACTGGTTTCACGCAATGTATCTCTGCAGGTCTGTAGCTTCGAAGGCCAACCTGATCTTCGAACCTATAAAGAAATGTCAAGAGAAAGCAGGTGATGGTGTGTTGCAGTATTAGTAAGATTCTTACTGGGATAATAAGTGCAGGACTGGTGTCCACACAACTTTTAGACTGATGCTGAAAACTAAAATTTTAGAGAATAGCTAGAAAAAATACTTCAGTCATGGGAAAGCAGTTAAGTCAGTTCATTGCAGTGAGCAAGTGAAGAGATGACTAAGCAAGGATTACATGTAAACTAGAGCAGGAAGGGCTTCTAGTAGGTCTTTAATCTAGTAGAAAATGTCACAACAAAAGCAAAGGATTAGAAATTGAAGCTTAACAAATTAGGTGAGGGTAACAGTCTTAGAATAAAGGTAGATGGTGCAAATTTTACAAAACAGTAAAAGCTATTTGAGGGGAGGGGAAGATGGGAAGGGAACAAAGTGCATGAAGGGGGATTTTTAGCATTAAAATGAACAGAAGAAACTTGCAGACCATGTTAACCCCGTAAATATTGAAATGTAGAGAAACACTGTTGATATGCTTAAGTAATTTAGCTCATGTGAAGCATAAATTAATGTTATTTCAGATGCAGTAATAAACCCGATTCACAATCCTACGATCTCTAAAAAGGCCTTGTGTAAACTAAGCTCAACCTCCCATTTGCTTATCCTTCTTGTTGTTACTGATTTATGAAACCTTCTCATTTTCATCCAGAATCTGAGATCATGAATATAATTCAAGCTTGTGTTTTGGATCATTTGGTGTTTAATTCTGTGTGCCATTTTCCACTCCTTGGTTTGCTGAAGTGAGGTTGCTGGGCATTCAGCTACCTGGCCCTCTGAAACTAATCTGCTGCTCTGTTTTCACAGTTCACTGGGCCCCCTGAGTCACCACTTAATATTTGCCTAAGTTACGGCTCCTCATTACGAGCAATGATTCATAATTCTCCAGCTGCTCACCCAGCTTTCACACAGGGACTTGGGCAGGCTGTGGTTACAGAGGGCTTCAGCACCATAAGGTAAGTCATGCAGTGTACTTGTTTCACGTCTTTTAGCACCAGCTTACTGACCACGGCCAGGGACAGCAAAACCCAGCTTGAAACAAGCAGCAGTTTCCTGATGACATATTTGACTTTGTAACCAACAGCTCACTTGGGTTCAAATATGAAAAGTGATGCACCAATAAACCACGGAGCAGCTTGAACAAGCCAAACTCATTTCCAGTTGTTTGCTTGAGATTCAGCATGTTGCACATTTATAAAACAGGACAGGCCAATAATGTAGGGCAACCTCTCATGTCCAAGTGAACCCAGTTACAACCAGCTGGAGCAATCATTAATGCAGATTCAAATAAAAGCCAAAAATCATGAGTGCTATCTCAAATACAACTAAAAGAATTCATGGAAAATTCACAAAGCATTAGGCAGTCTGACAAAACTTGGACATCAATCCCCTTAAGGGAAATGAGGCATCTCCACGGACCTTGCAAATTCTGAGAAAGATGCTGCTGAGAATAGAGAACAGAGATTGGGCTGCTTCAAATGCAGGATGTCCATCACCAGGGTTTGGTGTGGGTTTTTTTTTTTCTTCCTCCAAGGATAATATCAATGTAAATTGCTCATCACAGAGTCAAGAGCTCCACATTGTTTGGGTAAGAACAACATCCACTCAGTCTAATGTATTCTGAACATATGCAAATATGACACGCAACTGCGCTCCCTGAAGAAGGCATGATGTAACAAATGTTGGGAATGAGCCAGCATTGCAGACTCCAGGTCCTTTTACGGTTGCTTTCTGTTTGCATCCAAAGAAAGCCCCAACAGAATGCGCTGGTGGTATGAATGTATATGTTATACCAAGGAGCCATCTAAGCCAAACTACTAGCTTATGTGAGACCTGTCAGACTAACTTGGAGCAACCATTGAAGTTATTCTCATTGAGAAAGGGAACAGAGCAAGCAGTTCAGAATGGAAAACCACAGTCGGGGCGGTGCAGAGTAACACCTTGAGAGTAATGCTGAACCAGCAACATCCCAACAGAGAATAGTGCCATAGCTGATCCAGTCAGGGAAGTCTCCCATCCCTTTTGGGCTACACAGAAACCCAAATATTTGGCTCAACATTTCACTTTTTCTTATGTAAGCACACACATGCTTTACAAGGACAAATGCAGCCTTTTAGGCAACAACCTCCTGCTCCCAGTAGGAGATTCAGTCCTGCTTCAGTCTGGGCTCCTGTAAGAGTACATCCTTTTGCTGTTAGTAGGGGCAGCCATTTGCCACTAAGGACACATTCACAGGCTAGGATTGATAAGAAATGATGGCTTTTTCCTTTGCATGATGACTCCGGTCTGGCCACTGCCTACCCTGAACTGGTTCTAGAGATAAGAAACCAGACTCTCCCAGTCCATTAGACTGGCATTTCTTGCAAGGACTACTTTCACTTTAAAGAGAGAATAATAGTGGAATATCTGAATCATTAGAAAACGATGCCAGAAAAGAAGGGGAGGGAGAGAGGAAGACAAAGAGACAGAAAGAAAAAGACACTCAAGATCCATAAATCTATTAGAAGTTCCTGAATATGAAGGCTGGAGAATGAATGGCATTCATACTGATGTGTTAGAAAACAAACTGTATTTAGTCCAGGCATCTAATGAAACTGCAGGTTGTAACTTCTGTTTACTTTCTGTCACCAGGCAGAGTCTGCTGAATCTCAAGTTGAAAAGTTCATAAACTAAACATTATTTTAAAAGTTCAAGAACTACACACACATCATTATATAATGCAAGTACTTAGTTTCCAGAATACACTGAAAGTTTGCCTCTTGACATTCCTAAAAAGGCAGAAATATTTTAAAAGCATAGATTGAACATTTTCTATCATTACTAACAATAGCATTCTTTAATTCTTTATAAATGGCTCTTTACTTTTATTTGCCTCACACCAAAACACTAATGGAAATGACTTATAAACTTACTTTTATCTAGTTCAAAGTATTGACTAAGACATTTCCTAAGAGAGAATGTATTTTCTAATGAATCCCTTTTTTTAGCTAAATAAAATGTTCACTAGAGAGTTTAAAGAAGCGCTGGGATGCACTTTAGATGAGTTTTAAAAACAATAAAAAGAGCTTCTGAATATAAGCAAAGAACTTCTGTACACGTGCCAAGATTTTTGCAACTTTATCAACATGATTTATAGTTTCATTTTGAAAGGGGACATATACACATACAACCCCATAACGCATGAGGTCCCACACACGCAGTCAGCAACAGCAAAAAGAACTCGGGAAACATTACAGAACTAAACAGCAAGAACTGTTCCCAGCTATTAAACAAAGAAAAAAGGAGGGCTGGCTATGCCAAAGCGAGTACTTTCAGGGAGCTCTGTTTCTATGTTCTGAAACTCTATGTTCAGCAGCATCAGAGCAAAGCAATAAAGTATGCCAAGATTAAATTGCAAGGCTTTGAAAATAGCCCTTGTCCTTTCCTGACTCGAATATTTGAAGATGCACATCAGGGACGATTTCCTGTCAATTCGGCTTTACAAACCAGCCTGAAGAATGTAGGACACATGTAATGGGATCACGACAGCTCATTAAATCAAGCACACTCTTACATTCAGCAACGCTAAGTGCAAACATGTGGCAGTATGTGCTATGCATCATACCAAAACCAGAGCTCTAACTGCAGCACATGTGCTTCTGTGGATTACTGCTGGAGAAATTAGGTGAAAACTGCAAAATTGCTCAAAATACATGGTAGGGTGAGCAACTGATGCAAGCAAAACAACACTAAATGACTGCTATATTATAATAACAAGCAAATATTGTCACATTTCATTACTAATGCTTCGTAAAAACATTGACTGGATAAAAAAGATGCAAAAGATGTACAGCTGAAGTGGAGCATAAGGAATTCCCTCACACTTTAAGCTTACGAAGGACCAATATTCTCATTTAGTAAATTATCAAGACACCTGATAAATAGGAAAACCAAAGATGAAAGGCTAAGATTTAGAGTTAATTCTGGTCACATTGAGAAATAATTTTTAGAGTAGAAAAAAAGCTCTATTTCAGCAACATGAATTCCTCAAAATTTTAGTACCAAACTGAGTTTCTTCATGTCACATTGATAAAGATGACAACCAGCCCACCCAGGCCCTGCCCTTTAAAGCTCAGATAAACCCTCAACAAGAAAAAGCAAAAGCCCTTTCAACATCAGAAGTTCAGATTTTTCTGACAGAAAGTCAATGTATTCAGTAAAAAACATTTTCAGTTTCCTAAATTGTTACAATGTCAGACACTTGTTAATTTTCTTGTTGCATTATTAACTATTCTTTCATCCAGAAACAACAGTCATCTTTTCATTCTGACAAGGAATTCTTCCTAACATTTCTTGATTAAGAGGTTTTCAAAAGAAGACACAGTAGATAAAAGCAGTCAATCTGTCAGTGCAGACTTTTTGAAACAATATGCTATTTTTAACAAAAGTTTCTTCGGAACACACTTCTCAATTTCAGGATAGAACTTCTAGTGAAAATTTCAATTTAAAAAACCCAACTAAACACAAGAACAACAAAACACCACAAAACAAGAAGTCAGGGAAGAGAACGACACCCATGAAGGATGTAGATAGCCAGGCTGCGATCCAGCTTCTGGTAGATTTAGACTACTGATTGGGAGGAAAAGATACAGACCTCATAACCTGCTGGGTAGGACAGTCACTTGCAGTGTAGGGGATGTTTCATTTGCCTGCTGCAGGGAGTGCTGAACAGTTCACACAAATGGGAAAATTTTGCAGAGAGACATTAAGAGGAGAACATTTTGGGGCAAGAACAGAGTCCTTTATTTAGGACATGTCTGCTCCCTGCAACTCAGAAATGTAAGGACTTTGGCTGCAGCGAAGGATCAGATCACCAGGACTGTTCATCAAAGCCTGTCTCTCATTCCTGACATCTTATTTTTCCCTTCTAAGGAACAACACTGAAAAAGATTGTAAGTTTGTTTCAACGTAGTAAGGTTATTTTACGTCTGTTCTACTTGAAGGCCCCAATATACTTGTATCTCCTTTGGCTGTGTGATGGCGCTGCAGAATGCAATTTTTTGCAGAGAAACACAATACCACAAAGAAAGTAAAGGCTATTGCAGATAGAAAAAAAAAATGTATTTTTCAGCATCGCTTTGAACAGAGGCAAATAATTTCAAACTACACAAAAGAACCACACCACATATTAGGGCAATTTCAATTTATCCACTACGGATAGTGCCCAGCGTTATACATGTAAGTTAGCTAAGTAGGTCACTTTGCAACAGATACTCGCATTCCATTCAATCCACCTGAAGATGACAGCAGCATGCAGAAATGTCTGTCCAGCTAAGGCAAAACAGGTTTGCACGGCACTCACCAAAAAGCCCTGCACCACAAGCCTTGCTGGGGCTTCACAGATCCTACCTCTACCAAAAGGCTGAATCTGTAAACCTGAAGCAAACCTTCTCTAGTATAATTGAGAAACCTGTAAGTTTATAATCGCTAACAAATACATTACATGTACATAAAAATGTCCAAAGCCTTTAACCTACAGCATCCCTTTGTTGTTACCTGCTCAGTCTCAGGTTTAGTGTCCTGAGTTGCTTCAGCAGGAGCAGATTCCTCCAAGTCCTCAGGTTTAAGGCCTTGAATTTCTTCCGCAGGAATTGCTTCCAGCTCATCCTTGTGTCTAAGACTTAGATTGTCCTCTGCAAAGTCTGAAATATTTGATTCCTGCAGACTGTCAGGCATCAGGCCCTGTGCCTCATCTCCAAGAGCTGACTCCATCACTCTCCCCAGTGCAGAGAAAGGATGAGTGCTCCTTGCAGAAGCACCCTGGTAATGATAGCATCAGCTCTGTCAGGGAAAGATTACAGACACCTGAACCCTGCTCCCAGCAAGTAAATAACACAAGGAACACATTTGGTTTAAAATATATGTATTTTAAAATACCTACTGTAAACAACCTTTTACTCCACTGATGAGCTGTATCTATTAAAAGATTAGATTTCATTTAACTTGAAAGAATTATTTTAAAAGTAACTTATGAGTAAAAAAAATAACAGTAGTGAGATAGAGCTAAAACTGATGCAAATGGTTCAGGATTACTGAACTTCAGCTCACTGATGATTGTGTGCTCCAAGACATCTTCCAAGCTTCCAGTAACCATCCCTAGAATTCAAAGTAAACCCACAGTGGGGCCAGGAACAAAACTGGGAACAAACTTCTTCCAATGTGCAAATATCGGCAGAAGCACAGAGAGCAGATGGGAAGGAAACTAGATTGCAGACTAGATATAAAGAAGAATTTTTTTTTTTTTTTTTGTAAAAGTGGTGAAACACTGGGACAGGTTGCCTAGAGAGGTGGTCGATGCCCCATCCCTGGAAACATTCAAGGTCAGTTTGGACAGGGCTCTGAATAATTTCATCTGGTTGAAGATGTCCCTGGTCACTGCAGGGGGGTTTAACCAGATGCCCTGTAAACGTCCCTTGCAGTTCAAGCCATTCTGTGATTCTAAGAAACACTTCATAGCAAACTATGTCTAGCATGATGTGCACATCAGTACTGGAGCTCCTAGGCTCAAACATGAGTAACATGAGGAAGAGTTACCCAGTTGGTGTTTAATTTGGTGGTACGTCAAACAGAAGACGCTACAGAAGGAATTTGCTAATTAGATTTAGCTCTTTAAAGCAGAAGAAAATCCAAGCTTCTGCTAAGGGGATTAGCTGTTGAAAGTATGTGACCAAATATGTATCATTAAAAAGAATGAAAAGTGCAAAATGCAAAGTCAATCAATTGGTTGTACTGACTTAGCATTTTTCTGAACTACCCAACTGACAGTAAAAACAGGTATCATTTGACTCTCCAGGAAAAGAACCTCCCTTTTTGCCACATCTCTTAAGCTAAAAGCATATGTATAAAAAACTAACGAGCTACACTAATGAGCTCCCATTATAAATGTATTATGGCAACTTAATAGAGTCAGCACTATCTGACATTAGTAATAATGCTAATAGTGTTCAAATATTTTCCTGTAAGTTTAATCAGAAGAGCAAGTATCTGGTAGATTATTAAACATAGCATGTAGACTAACAGAGTAAAACAAGGTATTGCAATTTTTTTTCTTTTTTCTGCTTAACATGCAAATAAAACAACAAGGTAACATGGGGTAAACTTTAGTCAGCCTGCTATTAGCTCTTCAGGACAACATGCACATGTCTCATCGCCTGTCACAAATTGCCCAGGCAGTTAAATATCTCAGAATCTGTAATAAAAATATGAAAAAAGTAGGATAATTCTTTTTTATTGCTATTTTTATCTGCAAGCACCAAGAAAAAAATGCCACCTGGTCTGATAAATAGTGATGGCTTCAAAACATATTTTTGGAGATTCATATCTAGAAACAGATACCTATTGTGTTAACGTCTAACATCCATCAAGAAAACTTCAATCCTGTTTTAATTCTATTTCAGTTCATATCCAATTTTGCTTACTTTTGGAAACAATCTTATAAAATTTTGAAAACAAACTGCAGGTTTCTGCATACTGTATTAGATATAATACATCTTGATCTCAACAAAGAGAACATTATATTTTCTTATAAAATTTTGTTCCCTTTATCCTTAAGTAAAAACAAACCATAAATTGAAAAGCATCCTGACTAGAGCCAGTCTGTGTATCTAAAACCCCCACAAAAGAATAAGAATGAGATATGTTTAACAATCATCTTTACAAAGTAGTGGTGGCTTTTAGTAGTCTACCGTTAACAGCCAGCATCTTTAGATAGGAGCAGAAAGTCCAGATCATCCCACAGGTTGAATACAACAAAGGAACTAGCCTAAGATCTGTGTAAAGAACAGGAAAAAAAAATGCATCCAGAATTAAAGATATACTAAGTTTATTCATAGGGTAAACCCACTCAATATCATTAATTTGATCAATATTCTATGAATAGCTGTATGTTCTCAACTGAAGAAACAGGTGGAAAACACGATGTAGTATGGTGGCAGCAAGGGGAAGACCTGGAGCACAGCAGCTGTGGGGCAACATGTAAAGCTTCATGTAACACTTCTGCAGAGTATAACTAGATAAAACAAAAATTTTTCATCTACTTTTAAATAAAAAATTAACTTCAATGGATAAAATTTTCGATTTTTACCAGTGAATAATGAAGAAGACATGTACTAACTACTGTTCTTAACGCAGTAGCTAGATTTGAAGCGACAGGCTAAAAATCAAATACCAATGGCCTAAAACTTTATAAAATGAAATAGGGCTCAAAAAGAAAGATTAATACTAGAAAGGAATAGTTTGCAAAGCACTGAATGCACATCACCTCCAGTTAACAGGACAGCTGCTCACAGCCCATGCAGAACCATGACACCCATCATTGCGTGGCAACGTCTGCCTCTGCTTCAAGGGGGTAAGTGCCTTTTCTCTGAGATACAGCAATGCTCATTTGTAGTTATTAAGTCTGCATTTCATCAAAATCAGGGAAATTCACACTGATGAATATAAAAGCTTGGAACTTTTGCAATACTCCCCAACAGCTTTTGTACCAGGGCATATTTGAGAATCTCTGATATAAATAATTCAAACACACGTGGAAAAAAAGATATAGAGTCACTTGTGAGAGCAGTAAGTTGTGTCTTCGAGGCATTTTTTTCCTCCTCAAAATAATCCATTACTTACAGTCCAGAAGACAGCTCCAAGAGGGAAAAATGGCTATAACAAATTGTGCCTCTTTAATCCTAAAATTTTTGGGCAGATAAGGATATTAAATACGAATGTTTCTGTCAGCTGTTCAAGCCCTTCCTATTTTTCCCTCCCTCCCTGCTCATTTAGCACAATTAACAGGGTCAGACACTGAAGAGGCTCCCAGTCCCTACTCACACAGTAGTCACCACAGCCTTGCACACATTCCTCATGCATGCTGACAGGGGCTATGAACAAAACACTCCTCATTGGCTTTTCAAGCTGAAGAAAATAAAAAGCAGCATATATTTTCTTTGCTTCCACACCCATCTGCAACTCAACCTTCACAGAGCTGCCCCCATGCTTGTAGGACACCAAAGAAACAGAACGAGGCCACACTTCCCCCATGTTTGTCTCCCTCTTATTCCCCTTGCAATTTTCCTTGCCTCAACTACAGCTGCTTCAATATCAAAGGATATTAAATTCACATTTTAATCATCTGGGTAATACAGTGCTTTTTCTTTTCTTTTTTAAAGGACATGCAAGATACTTGGAACAAAAAGTGTTATATAAATCCAGCCTGAAAAAAATTTCTTATCTGAAGAAACACAAAGACAAATCAAAATTCTAGAAATATCATTATATAATCACACAGCTTGTACATTAAAAAAAAAGAAAATAAAACATCCAAGAAGATGTACTTTCAAAAATTTTTTTACAACAGCCTATTCTAATTCACATCAATATTTTAGAGAACAGTGAAAATGTGTCCAACGCAGTCTACAAAGATTATGCACACTATTTTACTGCCCCAGCACACAGATGATTATACTAATCCCAGCTAATAATTAGACATTTCTATGGAAATATAAAAGCAATGAAGGCTGGATAAATTCTGTTCTTTCTAGCAAATACTACCAACATATCTACAATTATTTATTCTTATAAGGTTTATTTGGTAATTAAGCAAGGTATAGGATGGTGTATCTCTTTTTGTCCTTTATAATAAAGTTGCTGATGTACAGGACACAACTTTCTGATGAAAATTTTCTGGTTTATTTATGACAATGTTTAATAAAATTTATCCACAGAGCAATACTATATCTTAAACCACAAAAAAGAATGAATGTTTAGACAGAATAATCAAAGAGAGAAAAGGTGACTATTTTGACATTTATCATAGCCTAGAGGTTAAGAACCCCAGGCAGACAATGGAGACAGGCTGCAGAGGAAATATCCAAGGTTTTCTGTGGACTTAGATATTTAAAAATTGATAAATTACAGGTTATTATGCCCATGCAGTTTACCTGTTGCTCACTCGCCAATATATATTTCTGTGTCATGAACCAAGATGTAATAAAACACCATCTACTAGATTGGATTGCATGTAGGTATGCTCTCCAACCAAAACTGGAGGTCAAAACCTGAAGTTAGAAGACATTGAAGAAATAATTCTTAAATTAGTGCTTCTGTACCTAGTTCTGTATTTGCTATAAACAGAGTCCCTGGAACACATACAACATTGAACAGACCAGATGTCCTTTACATGAGCCAAAAAAAAAAAAAAATTCCTGCAAATCTGAGTTCATTGCCCTCCAGAAACTGTGGGGCATCAAGTGCCCACCAGCCTGCCCAGAACTTTCAGGACAACAAAACTATTTTGATGCCCTCCAGAGGAAAAGAAACTAAAACATGTATATACATGCACTATGGATATCTTAAAAGAAAAGCTCTTAACTTTAACTTGCAATGCATCTCTTCATACTATCTTCTTGCAGCAGGAAAAAATAAATATGTGTGTGTGTACATATATATATTACAAGCAGATAGCTTGGTTTAAGTTGAGAACTGCCTGTACATTCTACCACTGCCCAAATCTTCATAATGGGCATGTTATCATAACAATGTGACTACTTCAAAAGTTATTGCTCCCAGAAGATACAAAAAGGCTGCAAAATCTAACACTCACAGTGAAGGATGTTAGAGCAGACACCAAACTTTTGCTCCAGACAGGAAGATGTGGAGCATTTCATGGAGTTCATGTGGGGATGGGCTGCCCAGACCCAACAAAGCAGGCTGCTCCTAAGCCTGACCTAGTATTACTGTGCTGGAAGTGAGAGGTTTGAAACTTTACTATGGTAAAGTGTTCTCCAGTGGACTCTCCACCGGTTTTCCTTCCTACTTTTTGCTTGCTGTTTCTGCAAAGGGAAACTACTTTACAATTGTTATTGGCAACGATTGTCTGCCAAGGTGCATGTTACCTTCGGTTCCTCCTCACTCTCAAAAAATTTTGTCCTGCAAAAATAAACTATGGACTTTTCATTAGCTCTTTTTGGTTTGGGATTTCTTGAAGGGGGAGGGAAGCAGGGGAGACATGAGACACTATATTCCAAGACAAAGCAGAGAGAAATAGTCAGTGAAACAACAAAATAGATCAATCGAGTCTTCAGAATTTAAAAGTTCACTCACTAGCTACGCTTTCATTAAAATTCTTGACTAGATGAGAATTGTAAAACTACAGGGGAGCAAGGCTGTATGAGGTTTTCCATTTGTTTTATTAATCTGTATCGCTTTATGGACTACCATTACATAAAATAAGAGCTTTAAAACAGTTCTCAAACCAATCTCTTGCTGAATCAGGTTGCTGTCACCAATTTGCAAGCTTTGTATTGGGAAAGAAAGAAAAATGTCACTGCTCAGAAAAGCATCTAGGTTGATATTAATGACAATGAATGGTATGACTAACAGAATTAAACTGCAGCCTTTTAAAACTCTTGATCCAATGCTCCCTGAGGTCTGAGTTCCAAGACATCACTTTTTGGATTCTGTAAAGGAGTCCTTGTATTGTATTTTCATCTGCTAGAAAATTACACCTAGAATTGTTACATGCAGACTGTGGTATTATCAATAAAGTAAAGCTCACCATGTACCATCTGAACAATAGGCTTTTTCACTGTAATGTTTCTTGGGAATTACAGTATTAGATTAATGAGATGTGCAAATGTTTTATCAACTCAATCTCCAGAGTAATGAGTCACCCCTAAATGCAGAATGGCAATAAAATTAAAAACAGCTTATGTGCTGCTGTATTCTACACCCCATAGGTATAGACCATATGATTTCAATAGAGTAGAACAGATGCAAAAAGAAATAAGAAAGCTACACAGATGCAGAAAACACTATAACAACGTGTACTGAATCTGTGCTCAACAGTAAAGGGATACTAATAATGCTAAACAGCTGCAGAAACATCAATCAAGGGGAGAGAGTGACCATCACATACAGGTATGAGCAAAACAGACTATTCACAGGAACCAACCACGGACAGCTAAATGAGGAAGCTGGTTCCCTGATGTTCCCCCTGCATTCAGTGGGGCTACAATTATCCTCTTCTGAAGAGGAATTCAGAAGACTAATTTAGGCAATACAAATCAACTTCTGGAAGAGCTGGTCTGTCTCTGTAATCATCAAGCATGCTCAGGAATGCCGCTAGCTTGGGTGAGAGCTCAAATGTCACTTTCTGCCTTGGCTGATGCCAACAGCATCTACTGGAGGCATACAAAATGTGCTAGAAATAGTGGGGGTTGATTTTGTACCAGGTTCTTCTTTTCTCCTAGAAAAGCTAGATAAAAGCAAGGAAAAAAAAATTCTAAAATAGAATAGTACAAATTGTACCCTATCTCCTCATGAAAAAGCAGACAAGTGTGCAAAGTGGATAGTAATTAATAGATACTCTCTTAGATGGTAAGGATGTACCATATAAGGAAGAAGCAACGTTTATCCAAATGCTGCAGTCACCCTCATTTACGGTGCCTGGAGACCTAACAAACAACAGACTGCTAGCAATCAGATAAAACAGTTCTATTCAGAAATCCCTGGTATACTCTGTAGAGCAAATGGGCTGTATAAAATGTTTGCAGGCACAGTGGGAAAATTTCTCTTCATTCACCCTGGTATTCTGGGGTTTTCTGCTCACAAAGACTGGGAATTTTTCCTCTGTGCTGATATATTAACTTCTATTCCATTTCTGGCTGTTTCCAGACCTATCTCATACTGAACATTTGCTTACCTCACAATTTCCAATACGACTTTTTTTTTTTAAACAAAACACTCTTTCAAAACAGGAATTGATCTCTCTTTTTAGTAACTAGGGACACCTGTGCCAACCAGACAGGTGTGAACCTGTAGGAGGAATGTCCTGGAGCCCCAAGGAGAAGATGATCCAGTCACTGCCCAAACTCTGGGAACACAAAGCAGATTGGGTCTCCTTGCGGACTTGTTTTCCTCCAGGGAAACCACAGTGTAGGGGTAAGGAAAAAGGCAATAATGTCCTCACACACCTCTTCTTGCCACGGTGCCAGCAGGGTGTGCTCCAAACCTAGGGGCTTTCCATAGTTTGAGCAAACCCAGAACAACTAAGGTGTCCAAGTTTGGCTGGTTTTGGCATGATAGGGTCTTCAACCACACTCCTCAGCCCTGGGCTGTACTGTATGCAGTATGTGTACAGTGGACTACTCCTATGGTCCTCAGTGGCTGAGAAGCAGCATCCAGCACTTGACCCAAAACAGTGCGCCAGCGATGCACAGGCCCCCTGACTGCTGGGCTGGCTCCAGAAGAGACCTGCCAGGATGCAGCATTCAGACCCTTCCCCTTAGAGCAGGCTGAGCAGCCTGTGCAGCCCCACTGCCTCAGCAAGCCCGTGCCAGCAGATCCGATAGCTGCCAGCACTGGTAAATTAATGTTCAGCAGCTTGCCTGCTTGCCTGAGGGGTGTCTCTTTGCCCCAGCCATATCTCCTTGCCCCCGTGTCTGGCAAATGTTCCCACCAGCCAAGTGCAAAACAGTAAGAAATACTTTCCCAAGATGGCAGAGATGGTTTTACACACATTTCAGATTTTAGTAGTGTTCTGCTTTGCGGATAACTTCTATAATAAAACCAGTATTGTATTTTGAGACATCCTGTCTTACTGGAAGTATAAGGGCTATTGTATTTCCAACTCTTGAGTGACCATTAAAATACCACTTTCAGAGAAGAACTTAATGATGCATATATAGTTAAACAGACTTAAAAGGAAGGACCATGAGTACAAATAAGACCAAGTAAAGGTCCTGTTCCATATGTGGCAGAACTACATGGATGAGACCTTTCAAAAAGCTTTATAAAGAGCTGGTAGACAAAAATCCCAGAGTGATACTCAGAGAGGTAAATGTTAGCCAAATTAACTGTAAGTTGCAGCGGTTTGACTTCAAGTATGTGTTCTAAAAAACCATGAATAATACCAGTCTTATAAATACAGTGAACTTTTCTAACGTGAAAAATAAAATCCTAGGTGTGCTGCCAAGAGAGTCTGCCTAGAAATTTTCTGTTTAAGTTTTTATAAGCTAGGAATAGGATTTCCCCTAAGTCCAATGTCTAACAAATGGTCAGGCAATACGAGGAAGGAATGTCTAAACAAAGAAATCTCCTTTTCCAATACATAAATTGATCCAGAATTGTAAGTTAATTGACCACAAAAATCCTAATAATAGAAAATTAAACCTATCTTGGAAACTGTAACAGAGTTAACGATTTCATGAAGCCAAGGTCTATCTCTTCGTGCAAATGGCCTGCAGGACCAACATAAGTGGCAAGTCTGAACAGGTTCGTGCTTTCCAGCACAAAAATTAGAAAATGGAGCAGATCAATGCCACGTTCTGAACATCATCAGTCTTCAGTCAGGAATGTGGTAAAAGCAGAGCAACCCCAAGGGAGCCATCCAAGATGGACTGCTTCCCTTCCCAACTGGGGCCAGGGGGAGGAAGCTCTGCACTTTTGTTCCGCAGAGGTGATAAAAGCACAAATGAAGTAAAGATCTGCCAAAATTATAATACCTCAAACTCTACCTGTTCCCATGGATGAACTTTTCTTTCATTTAATCAAGCAAATACTGCAGCAGTGGGTTACATTATTATTTCATCTCTCTCCTTCCTGTGGTGATTAATAACTCTGAGCTAAACGCAAGTCATCCACAAGTGCTTCCCCACATCAACAATGAAACATCCAGAGCTACAGTTATGAGCTGGAGATGAAGCATCAAAGAGACAGATTTTTCTGCTTCTGGGCTCCAGTTACCATTTTTTGGAAGAACCAATAGGACATTCTCTAAAGAAGTTACAGTTGATGCAAGCTGGAAATAAGCTCTCGATTTAGCTGACCCTGCTCTGTGCAAAAGCAGACAGTGTAGCATAACAAAAAGTGCATGACATCACATGTCAAAGGAAACCAAAGGATTTCCTGAGTATAGTGTAAAGATTTAGCTCTGGACTGACACGACAAATCTTGCCAATGTAGAAAGCCAATGTCTGATAGAAAGAAGAATACCAGACTAAATGCCAAATTTTGAAGCTGTGTTAAACTGATTTCACCACATTGACTTTTAGGCATATAATGGGGACCAATTAAGTAAGTTCTCAGTTGCACTCCGAACCATGAAAATTTGCAGGAAGAATAAAGTGTGATACTATACTGTGCATCTGAGACTGCCAGGAGTTTGGCCATTAGAAAGAGATATATAGTTTCATACAAAATACACATACATATTTTTATATATAAAATTTATATGTGTGTATATATATATACACATACAAAAACCCCTTTCTACTTAAAATATTCCTGATCAGACTGGAAGTATGCAAGATTTTTAGAACTACCAACACTTGTAAGTACACGGTCCTGACAGATTCAGAGGTAGTCTCCAGGTCCTAGAGAGAACTGTAAGTGCAAATCTAACCAGATGGTTTTATTTTGCTGCAAAGTTTCAAATTTTCTTTGGTATGAGATGAATGCTATTCATTTTTGCATTCTTTTGGAATTAAAAAGTGTTGAAATTAAAACCTATTAAGGACATCTGTCTTCAAAAAGCATGGAAGACAACAGGTAGAAATAGGCAGGCTGTATATAAACCATCCCAGTATAACAATATGTATCCATTGGTCCAGGATGATGATGTTCTACAGATACTTGAGGAAAGTTAGCTGATTACCTAAGATCTGAAACAGAGATCTAAAAGCTATTTTGCAGACAACAAAGGAATTACTTCTATCTTTTGGAAATTTACTACTTCCTTCTAGAAAACTTTGCCAAGTTCCAAGAGTTCCAATTTTAAAAAAAAATAGGCTGCTAAGCGTATATAAGATAACTATTGGCTAATACAACTCCATTCCTTTTAGAAATAGAATTAAGCCTTTGATGGAGTAAAGAATAGCTCATAGATCGTTACACTGACCTGAGGGATTTGTGAGCACTCTGAAGCATTCACCTGCCAAGATGACAATTCCCTCACAGCACCTTGAACTTCTTAGTCAGTACCACATCCATGAAGCCCACAAAACGTATAACACATCATGTCACTGAATTGATCAGTTAACACAAGACATATACCTCAAGCAGATTTGATAAAAATGTAAGTGTAAATTTTTAAAAATTCATCATTTAAGAGCAGTCAGAGAACAAACTAACAATTATCATAAATTAGGTAATACATCTCCTCAGAGACTTATATTAAATGTGATTGTGGCTCATAAACGGTTGATGTATATTATTTGCATATAAACTCATATTTAGGAGCTACAATACAGACAGTGCACAGAATATTCATTGCTTCTCAATACTTTGTCACATTTTAAAGTTGTGGCTTAGATTATTCATTTTCAAGTGTGCCATCAGAGATGCTAGCTGTTAGTGGGAATAAAAAAATCCAGCCCCACTGGAAGAAAGATGACATTTCTTGGCTCTTTTTCAAGACAGAGTAACTCACATAATCTGTTCATAGGATTTCTGCAGGATTTATGACAGTTGTGTCTATTTGAAAAGCTATTTGGGTAGATGCAAAAAAACCCATGCAATTGTGCAGATAAAGAATCAGAGTCTCTAATGGGTTGACAGGAGCATTTTGAGCTGGACTGGAAAAAGAAAACCACTGTCTTGGTGAGAAGGGAAGAAAAAAAAAAAGTCTTATTTTGGACTCTAAATTCATCTTCTTCATAGGTATCCTCCTAACAAGAACTGCTGGTTCATGCAGAAGCTCAGGAGTTTGTAGATCTGGACCTGAGGCAACACTTTTCATTACAAGTTCCAGTTTCTTGCACATGGGGATTAGAAACTGCAAAGTGCAGAGCAGATCCTCTGCATCTCTCATGGAAAACCATGGACCCAGACCTGTATGAATCCAAACCTTTGACAAGGACTTGGTAATCGCACGTTTTCTGGACACATGGAGTTCCCCTGCAAAATTTCCATTCACTAGCACTGCTTCCTTGCCTGCATATGAGCCCCAGACATTTACCCAGGTTTAAGAAAGATCATGTTTTGTGGTAAACAGAAAACTTCCAATACACAAGTTTTAATACAGCATTAATAAATCATCTGACTAGTTCAACTATGAACTTTAGAAAACATGCAAAGAGAGAGATGCATCAGAGTATCGTAAAATGGGTATTAGAAGATTTGCCTTGGAGTAGAGGAAGGGAGAATGTCCAACTCTGTGGCACAAGCCCTTCTCACACCCACTGTCCATCACAAGGACACTCTGGCAGAGCGACTGACTTCACTGCCTCAGCTACCCAGGCCTGCACTGCTGAGAAAATGGCAAAACACGTGATTAAAACATGAAACATGGACCTAAGCGGTGGTTTGAATAAAAACTGCATACTTCTAGTGTGTATAGGTCTTCTTGAAGTAAAAACAGTACCTGTATGAGGTAATACCAACATTTTCTGCAAAAGTGCTCACAGAGAATTATAACCAGCAAGCAGTTTCCCTCTTCAAAACCTTCAGAGATATTTTACCTAACAACGCAAATCCAAGTTACTTGAAATTGCATTCAGTCTTTCTACAATAAATAAATACCACCAGTAGGCTGAACACTGTGCAAAAAATTTAAGTACTGGTCTAAGTAGTTCTTGCTTATGAGCAATTAATCAAATAATATCAGATAAATCTTAAACCTTCCACAGTTGTTTCCTTACAAAACCACACAGCACACTGCCAATTCTTCCAGACTATCTCAAATGAATCACTGCTTCTTAGGCCTCAAACCGATGCCGTCTCTCTTCCACTTGGCTGTGTCATCTCATTTGGCGGCTTTATCTCAACACCACACTTTATCACCACACTTACTTATTAAGTAAACTGTTGACTCATTTTCTACACTCAGATTTCAAAGTACAGTACCAGAATAGTTGGTAAAATCAATTAATGTGCTTTCATTTCTTTTATTTCATGTCTGTAACAGCATTTTAAATACTGTACGATTTTCTCAGATAATAACAGGAACATGAAGATTTTGAAAATTTTACCCCTCAATATCTTCAAGCTGCTTATGGAGTTTGAGCAAACAGCATTTCTCCTAAGCATGGGAAATTTTATTTTAACATATTATTTTAGTGTGTTATTTAACTATACAAACAGCTTAGGATAGCATCATATTTCCATTTCAGTATAAATGGCAGATGATGGACAAATTGTAGTTAATGCTAGGAAGACGTGTAAAACCAACTGACTTTTGATTATACTCCATTACTAACTCTTGCAATTTCCTTGGCAATTACTTCAAGGGAAAGACTGAAATTATCTTTAAACTTTTCTTATTATAAGCAAACATTTCCTTCACACATTACTGTTTTCAGTAAAGTAAGTAAGGTCAAAGAAGGTGGACAAAGAACAATTTATTTTTCAGAGAGCTATGCATGCAATAACATGTTTTTAGAAAAGCAGTAAGGGGAGATTACTGCATATATACTATAATTTTCATAGTTTGTAGGAAAAATAAACCCAGCTACACTGTTTCTACAGGAACAGTGGCGCCTGCCTTCAGCCCAGTCCCTCAAAAAGCAGAATCTGATAAGCAGACCTTGGACAGTCAACTGATGAACCATGGCTTAAAGCTAAGCTGTACTTCTACCATAAAAGATGAAGCATCTCAAGCTAACTTGGCATGAAAACAGAAGTCTAGTTTTCATCCTGTAACAGCCTTTCCAGACTTCAGAAATATTTTCTGGTTCAATCTGCATAACAGCTGAAAACTCAAAAATACCACTAGAGACAAGAGGAAGAAAGATATCAAAGGTATATATAGATCTATTTCTCCCTTTTTCACTTCCCTCCCCCCCCCCTTCAGGTTCTCACTCGTTCTGTTTCTTACCCAAGGTTTGATTATCCTACAAGTAAACCATCTGATGACACTCATTTATCATGTAGGAGAATGCAGATTTATGTGGAGCTTAGAACTAATGCTATGCATCCTAACAGGATTATTAATGACCTTTGACAAACGTGGAAGAATTCAGATGTTCTATAACATCAGATTTTAAGGAAAGGTAGATTTTCAGTTTTTCATACATAGGACTGCTTCAGGTTCTACCTTTTTTCAGACCAGACATATTTGGGAACTAAAATATTATGTGACGTTCAGTGAAAAAACCATGCCCACTAATTGTGCTCGCATGGATAGCACTCCACAGTTCATACCCAGGAGAAAGCTCTGCTGTAAATTCTTTGGGAGATTTATAGTTTGGTTTAGAAGCAGTGGACCACTAAACTTTTCAATGAAGCTGATATTCCAGCAAAGTCAAGCCTGGGTGAGATCACATGAAAAAATGCAAATCTTCAGGAAGATAATTAACTTTGGAAGTACTGTCTAAATGCATAGCCCAAGAGAAGCCAGCTCCCTACTGCAATTGCCTGTAAAACCGGCAACTTCATGACTAATTGGACAGAAATGGCACTTGTATATGTTACAACATAACTGCTTAGTGAGCTACAAAACCAAACACTCCTGAGTCTGAGCAGGAACATACTGGTGAGGTATCCTGGAAGAGAAAAGATTCAGTAGATCCCCCTGGCTAATCGCGAAGTATTTTTCTTAACTCCCTGTGCCCTGACAGGGACTAGGAGCAAGCCGGCTCCATGCCGGAGAGAAACTGTAGCAGCTTGCTGCACATCTGCCAACCGGCAGTTATTTTTCCTTGAAACTGCTTGCATTTTGGAGCAGAAGATGACATTTGCTTTACAGAGGACCAAACTGTTCCCTTGTGTTAGGCATTCGCTCCAAATCAAAACCATACAGTACAAATGTAAACCTATCGATGCAAAATTTAAAATTACTAAATCACATCAGATTTACTTTTCTGTAAAAGGAACCGATTCAGCTGCTAGGTTTATGGTGCATTTACATATTCCTATAAACTTGAATAAGTGATCTAAAACGTCTTATTTCTAAAGAAAATATCCATATTTCAAGGCCTTGTTAAAAAAAATTAAATCCAACGGACTACTCCATGAAAAAAATTATTAATAATAAACCTAAACCAAATCCACTCCATCTAAATAGGCCTGTAAGAAAATGTTGTGAAAATATTGCATTTATGTTCATAAAATATTTTTGACAGCTTTTGCATTAGCTGTAATTAAATATATGAGTTGGAACCCGTGTCCCACTGCAGACACTTTGTATGTCTGTGCTCACTATTAACTAGAAGACATCTATGATACCATATAATAAACCTTGCATCTCACCACAATGTTCAAAATTATTGTTTTGAGTAAGACAATGTTGCATACGAGAACCAGAAACCACAGTGAATTTCTCGGGAGAAGCAGGGGACAAAATAAAACAAAATACTTGATTCTCATTCAATCCTATTCCTAATTTTGATCTTAACTGTTTACAACTGTGGAGTTGTTTGGGGTTTTTTTTCTTGGAGCTCCCGCTATACCCCACTCGAAAGACCAGCAAGTATAGGCAAGGAGGTTCTTGGCAGCGCTGTAAGGCTTTGAGAGGTTCAGCTCATGCAAAACACACTCTGATTAGCATGAAGTGGCAAGACAGAGAACACCAGAGAGCAGTCACCAGTCATGAAGATATTTGGGCGAAGAGAAAACCTAAAAACACAGTTAAGTTAAGGCTTTCTTCTCATCCCCTATGCCATGCACTACGAAGGAAAAGTCTTCAACTCTATGTTTGACAAAGTTGTAAAGATTATGCTTTACCTCCATCAGTTTGCCTTGCAGCTTTAAAAACCCTCCCAGCCCTGAGTACCTGAGCAATGCAGCCCTGCATCCTCCTCTGCAGCGCGGAGGCAGCCCTGCCTCCTGCAGGGGGCTGCCTCCTGCAGGAATCCCACGTGGCTCAGGGATGCACAAGTCCTGCTACGCCTTTCAAATGCCCCACTACAAAGGGATGCATCTGATGCTGTCACACTTAAGTGCAGGCTGTGGTAGTTCTGAGCATCTGGAAAGGCCCTTTTCTCCTCTCCCTGACAGATACAGAGGAGAAGCACATAGCCAGGAGGCACATGAGAGACAGCAGCAATGGGTATGCCAAAGAAGGTCCAACAGCTGCCACCAGCGGGGATGCCACCTCCTAACTCACAGCTCGCATCTCCCCCATCTTCTCACTTTTCAGACACCACCTATCATCTCAGCCAACTCAAAAGCAACGCTGGCAATTGTTTCAGCAGCCATTAGATATGAGCCCCAAGTTCAAAATTTCCATGGCTGCTCGGAAACTAATGTGTTGACTTCAGCTGCAGGCAAAGTAACATCCAACATGTACTCCCATTCAAGGCTATAAAGAGGATTCCTATCCCTTAGTTTTTAATAAAGCATTATATTTAGTTGTACCCCCTGTAATTTTCTCACACCCTGCTACAAGAAGAGTAAACAGACGTGTAAGAAGGGCTTTATGATGTTCTGCCTGTTTGTTTTGGTTAGAGGGTATGTGGGTTTTTTTTAAACACATGGCAGCATTTTGATTTCTATTCTTAGAAACCATTTGAGGCAAAAAAGGGTCCATGAAAGAATTGAAGTCCGCAAATGAACTTCCTTTCCGCTGTTTTTTTCTCAGCCATCTCCCCTCCAGTCATGCGTGCCAAAATCCCATGCTTTATAGGGGCATCTGCTCTATTCTCTCCAGGCCAAAAAAGGAGACTTTTCAAACCGTTACTACAGCTGAGGAAATCTATAGCTGAATGAGCCTAATGTGATTTTCCCATGTCTACAGAGCCCAAAGTACAGCTCCACAACCACCACCAGCAGGAAGGGCCTTTTCTCCTCCCTCCAACCCTCCTTCCTCCAGCCACACACTCCCAATCCAGACATCTTCTAAAAGCTGTCCTACTCCTACTCCCCGTCCAACTAGTTTTTACCATGACTGAGGAACTGAGATATCAGCCATGAATGAAACTCTACATCAACAGCTGAACTGACATATTCTTAGGAATCCTTTCACTGCTCTAAGTGCTTCACCCACTCTTCTGCTGTGAACTCGGTATAATTCACACAACAAGAAATACATAAGACATAGTTGCTTTCCCATACTAGCACTACTAGAGACATTATCTAATTTTGAATCATAACAAATACAGGCTCAGTGGATTTGATTAAAAAAACACTTAACATCGCTTGATACAAACAGCACATTCCCCAAAACTACAGTGCCTGCCCAAGATTTAAGGTGACACACTGGCCTAACAGCAAAGTTTGGTGGTTCCCACTAATGCCAAAAGAACATAGTGGTACAGACAGTGCCATCTACCAACCTCAGTGTAAGGTGGCTTTATCCAAGTGCAATACTTTTCCTTCTAAACCTTGTAATTCACAGTGAAAAACATTGGATGCCACAATTCCACCAAATTAAACCCCCACAAGATAATGGTTTCAGTGTTTTTCAAATGAACAGATGTTCTAGGATATATCACTTTTGCAAGGCTTCAATGCAACCAGAACAGCAAGCCCTAGCCACAAGCATCACTACTGTGGCTTTCAGTGAAACCAGCAGAATCAGATCAGAAAAAACCTGAACCTAATAAAATGTCCCCAGACATTAGCATCATAATTAAAAGATGAGAAAATTAAGCCAAGCAGTAGGTATACATTTTCGTGTATTACATTCAGTGTTTGCACAATACCTCTAAAAATTTCTGACACACCTCATTTTGTTATGTGTAAAAGCTGAAGGCAAGTCTGAAAAGCCCCTTTTTTCTCCACAAGCTAAACATGTCTTATAATTAGAGGCACACAAAGAATGTAAGAACGTATTAATTTGCAATTTAGCTCTTTTTCTTTTAAAAATTATTTATTCAGATTTTCTGGCTATTCACAATCTTGCTTACACGTAGTCTTCAAGAAGCAGGAAGAATCTTAGCAGAGAAAGCACAAGCAGGTTTCCAGCATAAGATTGTTAGTCCTGGGCATTAAGACCAAAGCTAATACTTGTGCCAACTCTAAACCAGCTCTTCATGGCTCAGCCTGTAAATGCATTGTGGCACTGGCAGGCTGCACGCATGAACTGAATACATAAGCTCTTCCCGCATGAAAAAGAAAAAAACCCTACAAAATAAAAGCTAATCTCAATATCTGGGGAAATAAAACCCCAAACAAAACAACCCCAATTAAAAGAAGAGGAATACATTTCTGACATGGGCCACTTCTCTGGGGAACTCGAGATTAAGAGGCGTATTTATGAACAAAACTAAGTCAATATTTTCAAATCACTTTTTAGTGCAAATCTTAGTTTTACCATTCATAAAATTCAATAGGTAATTGCACAGCTAGGCAATCATCCTTAGAGGAAAGTAGAAGAATAATAAATGAATTCCCTACATAATTATTTATAGCTGTGTTTTTGAGTGAACACAGTGTAACAGGCATCAAGCCAATATTTATAGGCAAAAACCCCAGATTTGTAAAACCTTAAATATTTCGGTAAGCAAGTCCATAGTCTACAGTCTATTTCACAATCTAATCTGCCTTTGCAATACGTAAAAATCCCAACAATTTAGACTGCCTCTGTGATTAATCATTAGGATTTAAAATAAAACCTCGACAAAGACAGGTCCAGAAGGGCAACTACAAAATATGTAATGCTATCAGAACATGCATTTTGCTTAAAATAATGCTGCTGGGAAGTGCCACAGTGTTGTCTGCAAAATATTTTGTCTGATCCGTATTTTGAAAAAGCCCTTGGGAACAAAATCATTACCACGCATCAGTCAAAATGGCAGCAAGTAGAGATCAGATCCAATTCAGCCTTTCATAGCTAACACTAAGAGCAAGCTGCTTATCACTCCAAAGCTCAAAAAAGATAATGAAAATATATAATACAATGTTCTTTAGCTCCCTAAAGACAACTGGTTAAAGTCAGCTAGGAGCTGATTGGTGTGCAATGATGCTTCTGCTTTCCACATACACTGCTTAATTGCCAGCACAACTTCACAATGCAACAGAGGTGAAAAAAAATTCTTCCTTTCCACTGAAAAGTGAAGCAGTAGCTGCTGGCAAAGGAAAGGAAGGCAAAGTTGCTGTTACTATTCTAAGATCTAATATCAACAACATTCTGGAGACAAAACTAAACAACAATGTTTTGTAACAATCAAATAGAACATGATCCAAAGCATTCTCCTAAAATCTCACAGGTATTATGGTGTCAGGAGTAAAAGACAAAAATAAAAGTCTTTACCAATAGATAAACTTCACAGAACAGAGGAGATTTAACTGCACTGAAAAGAACATTTTCTAAAATGTCTATTTTATATGTATAAAATTCTTTTACTTCAGTTTAATGCTTCTTTTATATACATTAGAAACAATGCTGAATAGATTGCTCCATTTCAGCACTCTGAAAAACAGATTGAAATGGAAAAGCTCATTGCACACAGGGCCATGCAGAGCGCAATTCTTTCTCCTTATACCACAGCAGGAATTTTCAAGCAATTTGAATAAAATGTTACTTTGTTCTCTCTCATTCAAATAAAACTAAGTTGGCATTATTTTTACTACTGTAGCATTTGTTATGCATTGCAGGAAACTTGCCAGGTACATGCTGGAGCCAGAGGTGCATATGTCCTTAAGGAAACAGTTAAATGCAGACACAATAAGGCTTTGTCAGTGTAACAGACACTAACTCCCTCCCCCCTCCTCCTCCTCCTGCAGCTTTAACTTAAATGGCCAGCAGCTCAGTGGATTCCAAAGACTGAATCCTACATCCTTGCTCTTGCACAATACCTCCACTGCCTTTCACATTCGTAACATTTCTTTAGGACTAGACCCATTTGTCTTCTTTTATCCAGCACCCATGAATTTCTCAGCCTGGAAACATCCACTTTCCATTGATGCTTACGACAAGAACCTGGACACCTCTTGCAGCTCTCCCAGTATAAGGACTGGCCAGTTAAATATGATGCAAAACCACCTTCTAAACATTCCTTCTTCCTTATGAGGAACATAGGCAGGACTTAGCAATAAATGTTCAGGACAATCCCAGGTTTCCTTCTTGAGTGCAGAAGGGAGTACTTGTGGAGACACACATAAAAGTTGCAGGACAACTTAAGAAGTAAATGTGAAAGGAGACAGGAAATGAGGAAGGAAAAAGAGAAGTCACAGGGAAAAAATGGCAGCTATAGGCACCATAAGCATTGCTGAAACAAACAGGCTGTGTGTATCCCACATCTAGTCAAAACCACTGCCAAAAAAGCCTCACAAGCCCCTTTTAAAAAAAATTGACCTCCTGGTTTTAAGACAGCACTAAAATAAATTAACAGAAAATAAATTGCTATGTCATTGATTCTACTGGGTTTGGAATCGTTTGTCCACTCTACATTTCTGCAGCTTTCACCCATCCCAGGAGATACACCAAATCCTTGGAGTCACTTTTCCTCCTGCAAATAAATGGTTATGGCAAAACAGTTATGTTCATTTATACCATGGAAAGCATCCTCCCCGAAAGACAGAGACAAACAAGATGCAGCACCAGGGTAGTTTCTGGGAAGAGCGTAGCAACTGAGCCAGCAGAAAGCGACTGCACCCATTCTGTTTAGTATCTGGGGTGCTGGGCACCCTGGTCAGCCTGGTGAAAATTCTTCCTTAGTGCAGGAGAAAAACAAGCTGTCCCAGGAGGAGAATCAGGGCAGGAAAGGCTGTTGAAGATGCAGGCCAAGCTCTGAAAGAAACCTCTTAGCAGCAATGATGAGGAGACACTTCTCTCACACACCTCCTACACCTCAGACAGCTCTGCCTGTACATTACTTACTAGGAATGCTTTGTGATGATTTTCTAAAATTTATTTTAGACAACGTCACATAACATATTTAACCATTAACATACCTTCATTATCTTCAATGACAATACCATTTAAAAACTGAGTTTTGCTTCAGCAGTCTATTAAATCTTTTTTCACAGAAGTCTATTTCACTTTTAAGTCATTTATATCACTTGAATAACTAATATTTTTTTATTTATTTCAGAGAAATATATAAAGCTCTTCTGTAAAAATCTACACTTGAAGTAGTCATGCTTTATGCTCCCTTTACAGCCCTGAGAAAGATACAGACACTATTAGACTGTAGCTCACCAACCATAGATCATTTGTCTTTTTTCAAGATTTGAGAAATCGTGCCCCACAGTCTACAGAGCTAACCACATCTCCTCTGACTACAGGAGACCACCTCAACATCTGTATGCAGTCTGATGATCCACCTCCTTGCCTTGCTCCCCCTCACAACAGCAAGAAGAGATACTTGAGACCAACTTCAGACCTCTGTTAAGTAAACAAGAAAGGCAAAGAACCATGTGCAGCTAGTGTAAAATAAACACTCGTACTCTGCTAAAAATGTTCAGACTGAATTCACCATCCATGAGGAGCTAAGAATAACAGCCACACAGATTTCCTTGCAAAGATTCCTTGGAACTGGGAGATCCTGTTGTTGGTCCCAACCATTATTTGGACTGTTGGGTTTTTTTCAGGAGTATTTTTAAACAGGAAAAAAAAATGTGACAAATAAGTGATTTATCAATCCAAGATTTACACTTTCATATTGTTTACTGCCACTGAAAAACTCCCATGATCACTTAATATTTCACACTGTGTCCAACAGAAGCTGAAATATCACAGGGGTCTGACTTTATCACATCCACAGCCTACCACGAAAACCAGTAACAATATCACAGCAGGACAAAGCAGGAGAATTCTGCAAACAGAAGATGTGTACCAATACAACCAATGCAACAGCAGTAGTAGAATCATTAAATGTTTTCAGATGGAGGAAACACAAGACAAGCCAGTAGAGAAGGTCTGGTGCCTGCTTACAGCAAAATGAAAATCTGTAATGAAACCTCCTGAATTCCAGAACCCCTCCAAAAAAGATGGCAAAGTCTGAATTGGAAAAACTATGGCTTAAATCAGCAGGGCATGAAAGACCTTCAGTCTGCAGAGACACAGTCACTGAGATGCTCTGTGTACCCATCATGGTGTCCAATTGTTGTCAACCACATCGAAACTCACTCTCCTTCCACAAAACCACAGCTTCAGTAGCACTGTTGTGCAGCTAAAGACCACAATGGGCTCTGAATAGGCATCCCTGCACTTCTTGTCACCTCTGTTGACCAGATTGAGCTGTACCTCCAAGCACCCACACAGGGTCTGGGATCCCTATGAAGCTCCATTTGTGTTTCCTCCTTAGAGGAAAAGACATGTAGGCACCAATTCATCCTCTACAGGCCTTTTACCATCAGTGATGGAGACAAATGCTGCCAGGGATTTCCCCTCCAACCCATGACTTAAAATAACACTGGGATGTGGGAGGAAAGCATCCAAGTTAACACTGCCTCACACAGCATTATTTTAAGCAGGAAAACCCTGAGGATCAGTAGGTTTTTGATACTTTCTCACAAATGTTGACACTTTAGGCACTCCCAGTCAGAGTCTGCCTCCTCCTCCAGCTTTAATCACCTGATGGCATTAGAGTAACAAAAATAATAAAAACTACTATACATGGAAATGAATAAGAAATGAGAAAGTATTTTTCTGCCAAGATTCAAACAATAGCAACTAAATATTTTGCATTGTGCTGGCAGAGACTTCTGCTATTTCTCAGGCTACAATATCACCCTTTAATTCGACAGTTTATAAATAAAAAAATAAAAAAAAAAGGTACTTGAACATTAACATCAGCAAGTCATCCAGTCTTTCAAAAGCCAAAAAACACATACCTGGCGTACGAAACTGTTAGAGGTAGTGTCAGATGATGTGCTCCCATCTGATCCTTTAAATCGGTTTTTTCTTCTTGCCCCCTTACCGTAAGACTGTAAGAAAAAAAAAATAATAAAGAAGATAAGATCTTAGAAGAACAGTGTTACTTCACAGAAAACTTTCAGTACTAGCAGGGATTCATTATTCGGTAAGTAATTGATGGAAGTATGTGTGCAAGTGCTCACCAACACAACTAGGCTTGGGCAATCGAGCCTTAAAAGTTCATGGGGTTTTTTTCTCATTCACGTTCAGAGAAGTATTTATAGACTTATATAGTTGTAATATTATTCATGAAAGTCACAATGATTATAAAAGAACACTTTGTTTTGCAACTGGTTTATATAAACTTGCTCAAAAAGGAGATGCTGGGGCATTCTCCAGTACATCACAGCTATGAGCCAAGTCAGCTGAGGGAACATTGAAGAGCAAGAAGTGACCAACAACTTGTTGATTTGGATATTATCTTTCAGCCAAGGCTTTTTTTTTAAAAAGTTGAAGTAAATAAAAGCAGCAAAGCCATAAAAAAGACTAAAATGTAACTGAAAAATGGATAATCACAGAATCACTAGGTTGGAAAAGACCTTTGAGATCATCAAGTCCAACCACACCTGTCCTCTACTAAACCATATCCCTTAGCACTTCACCTGCCTGTTTTTAAATACATCCAGGGTCAGTTACTCAACCACCTCCCTGGGCAGCCTGTTCCAATGCCCAATAACCCTTTCAGAGAAGAACTTTTTCCTAATGTCTAATCTGAACCTGCCCTGAAGCAGCTTGAGGCCATTCTGTTTATTTCAGGGAACTGTGGGAGGGATTTAAAGACAGGAGAGGCCTTGTACTATCTGTTGCTTGGGTGAAGAGACCAACACCCATCTCTCTACAACTGCCTTTCAGGTAATTGTAGGTGGTGATAATATATGACTAAAAGCAAAGCATCATCCTTGTCTATGAGGAAATCAAAAAGACATCTGGAGAAAGCAATGGTTGAAGAAAAAAAATTATTGAACTATGGGTTAGAAGCACAGATAATGGCCGACCACCCCAAAAAAGCTATTTGTTCTGTGAGATTAATATGGACCATCAATAAATATAATTTTAAAAAAAAATCAAACACAAGAGAGTTTAAAATTACGCAATTTGCAGCCACTTCTTTTTGTGGTGACTGTAAATTGTGCCATGACACCACCTCAGACCCTTCCCAGGGTGTCCCTCCTAGGTAGAGCAAAATCTCACAGTTTTTTTCTACATGAAGCCCTTTCTATGTAGTCGCATTGCTCAAATACATCTAGGCTTACATCAAAATCATGTCTTGTAGTTCAAACTTTATTTTCCTTGAGGTTGATAAATGCAATATTTTTCCTCACTCATCATGCTGCTGTAAAGGTCATTTTACTAATCCATCTCTCTGGATCACGTCTCCTGTCTTTAAATCCCTCCCACAGTTCCCTGAAATAAACAGAATCTTTGTCTTCACTTTCAAGGTCTGCTTTGGACTATTCCCAGTCTTAGCTCTCATCATGCTTTCAGCACTGAACTTTTGAGTCCCACAATAACTCAGGGGAAAAAAAAAACAACCACTGCCAAACTAAACACCAGCCTCTATCACCTACATGCTAAATTTTCAGAAAGTAATTTCATATCTTCTCCCATACTATCTCACAATCCTTTTTCCAGGAATAAAAATTCCTCTACAGAAGTCTCATTGTTCTCCTTAAATTATACAACAATAACAAAAAACTCTACAACCATCTAGATTATAAAGTAGTAGTGTGCTGGTATCTCAAAATATGTGCTAATAAATTATAGTATTTATCCACTGTTATTCCCTAGAATTCCATACATCTACATCACACTGACAGTTCAGGCCCTAACCCACTTGTTGCTCCTGGGTTTAGGCACAAGGAGAAAGTTATGATGTGCTACAACACAACCCTCCTGTCAACCTGGCCCAGATACAGCAAACCCTGGGATAAAACTCTGCTTGGGTGCATGAAGTGTGTCCTCAGGGCTTGGGCAGTCTTCAGAGCACCACACTGAGCTCTGGGGCTGCACCCCATCGGTTCTCATGGAGGGAAGCGTGGGCTCCAGCACAGGCTCGGAGGCATGCTTAAGGTGTCATATTGCCGGATTTCTAAGATCAAGACTTCAACATATGGCCTGTAGCTCCCAGCAGTAACACATACCGTAGATATGATCGAATGCTTTTCAATCTAAGAGTAGCCAAGGAGGACAAGAGGTAACCACTACTCATTTCAGATCTTGTGTCAAACTGATAATTTCCCCCCACCAGACACATGGGAACCATCTCAGGTTGTGCCCGGAATGTTAGTGTTGATGCCAAGGAAGTCCAGAGCACTGGGTAAAATCTAATACTACACCAATCTTTTAGAAAGCATGACTCAAGTAACTATAGATCTGTCAGCCTGACAGCAAAATTCTCAGCAAAGATTGATTTAATATCTGTTATGTCACTAAACTAACAAGAAAAGCAATGATTTTCCCCACAAAATATAGATTCATGGGAAAGATATTTAGCCAAATTCATATGATTTTTATAAAACTGTAAAAAATCCTTGTAATAAGCTTCTGAAAAGCACATGAACTGATCATACATGCATTGGTTAGGGCAGAAATGTATAAAAATCAGTATGCTGCATGGTATGGGGATGAAAATATGACTGACTTTCTGATGAGTCTAGAACCGTAACCCAGTACATCACAACATGTAAAATGAAAATTGAATGAGGAATGAATTTACATGGTTGCATTTCTACAAGGGATCTTTGACAACAGAACAACTCATAGATCCATGACTAACAGAAGGTCTTCATAGATCTATAAGACTAAAAATTAGATCAGAACAACTGTTGCCAGCAAATTATTCAAAACGTTTTCCATTTATTGTTGGAATACACAGTTCTAGGACAACCATCTCTTTACACACAAAATAATATTTAAAAAAATATATAGTATTCTATACAGCGTGATAATAAGGTATGTAAAATACATAAAAAGTATCTCTGACATCAGTAGTGTTCAAATAAAATATCTTTAAATAAAAATTTATCTCTTAAAAATGTTTCTCATTGAGGTAACTCTAGTTACCTGCCAACAGTCCCATCCTCTTTTCTCCAATTTTTATGGAAGAATATTGAAATATATTTACAAAAAATTAAAGAATTCAAAGCATTCACATAGCAGCTCAATAATATAGAGCATCCACATAAAGTTCACACTACCTACGCTATTTCATAACTCATGTCCAGGATAGGATTGTGTAATCCCCAAGATGATACTAGAAAAAATGTACACATATTCTTTTGCACAGTCATATTTTTGTGCCTGCACCCAGTTTCAACAATGTTTTTTTTATTTACAGAATCATAGTGTTCAGTTTCATAATGCAAAAACTTACTACAAAGGAAGAAGAGGGACTGTGTCTGAAGTGATGAGGATAAAACAAACAAGAGCAGAATAAAACCAATTTACAAGTACAGATAAAATGCATGCTTTTGTACCTGCATAGCAACACCTAAAAGCATTTATTTGGGGCAACATCACGTGACAAATCCAGCTGAAGTTTCCCTTGCAGTTTTTTCAGTGATTTTTCTTTTGTGTGTGCACATGTATGTGCATAGCAGCATGCACCTTTCTGTTCCAGTCCCACACAAGTGAAAACTATTCAGGAGCACAAGCTAAATACTAACTTTAAGTACAAAAAACCCCAGTTGACAAGCTGGCAGGCCACTGCCATGCAGTGTAGGGAAAGTCAGTTTTACAGCTGCTTTGTGCACAGACCACCCCTGAACCAGAGCAAAGGGGGATAATTTTGGCAAGTGGGAAAAGTGGGATTTGAGGACTCTTTACATATTTTAAAGGATGCTAATCTGGGATTACACTTGTCTTCCAAGCCTCTCAAACTTATTCCCACAGACAGAAATGCCTGAAACTTTCTTCTAAAAATGAGATGTCTTCCATAAATAAAACAGATTTTTACTTTAAACAATATAATACTAAATATCTCTGTCATGTGGAGAATCAGAAATACTCATCCTGTCACATTCATTATGGTTTGCTTCTCTAAGTGTATTTTTCCTTAAGAGCTTAATGCGAGAACAAGGCCTTTGTACAAAGAAATAAATACAAATAATCTTACTTTCAATTCTGGAAAACAAAAAAGATTTTTTTTTTCACAATGAACTCAATATGTTACTGGGATTTTCATATTAAAATTAGCTGCCTTATCTGTGTTCTGTGCAGCAGTTGGCTGCAATTAGGTAGCTAAAAATAAAGGGCTGAATCATGACGTGCGGACATTGGCCAGTAAAAGCAGCAACACGGGGCAGTCTTTCTCAACCTATCCAGTAGTTTTACTTAACAGAACAACCACAGGGGACCTAACAGCTCTGCACCCTAGTATATAGTGCCCAATAGTAAGTCTCAAAACCCATCATGACTGGCTGCCTATGGAGTACCATTACTCACCCCAGATAATTTGAATACAACCAACTCCAGCACTGCATAGAAGACTGTTTATGTAAAAAGTTTGCTGAACAGGAACATTCTCACTGGATTTTAGCAGAACACCTGTCTCAAATGAGGTTATGTATACATGTAAGTGTTTACAAGATCAAAACTATAGCTTGGTTTATTAGTCAGATGTGTGAAGTTCTTTTAAAATTGGCTGTGTTGCCAGAGATGAGAAACATAACACATACACTTAGGTTCTACAGCTTCTTAAAATACCTGGCAGACAATGTGAAACCTTAAAAAAGCCCAAAGCAAGCCCTATCAAGTAATCTCATAAAAAACATTTCATCAACAAAGTCTTAATAAAGCAAAGAAAGGCTCTACTTTCCAACTCTGATGTGAAAGTACACCATGAAACCTTTATTCAACCGATCTAATCAAACAAAATATGGGAATCATATGAAGCATTAGAGGCATGCACAGCCATTTCCTGATAATTAACAGTTTCATATACAATTACTTGTTATTGCAAACAGATGAGATCGGTGTCGCTCCGCAAAACCCTTTAATTTTAATGAGATTCTGCCTCAACACGAGGAGCATGCACCCGTAAGATTTAATCCTCTAACACAACCAACAAGCAGAAGGCATGGTTTTCCCTGCAGGCAAAATATTATCATCTGGAAGAGGAAATATAAAACATTTAGAAGTGACCAACTATCTACAACCAGGGAATGGATCTTCACTAGAAGTCTTATGATGCCCTTTAAGAGTAACACCAATGGTATTTTACATCAAAGCAGAGAAAGGCAGTATAGACAGGGTTGAGTCTGAATCTTTACTAACTATAATGGGTAATATAGCATCAGTCACTGAGTCTGATAGGGCTAGTGGCAAACTTAAACTCTTAAAAACTATCCTACTGGTCTCTTTCAAAGGCAAAAGGAAAGGTGTAGAACATGTGGGTGGCAGAGTAGAGTCACTGATATGAAGTCAGGTTCCAGAACAGAAAGAAAGGAACTGGAGAGAACAGAGACAGAAAAATAAAAAATCAGAGCTGGGATGAGGCCTCACCATTTCAGATGAACCATCACCAATTTCAGGGTTCAAAAGAATGCCTAAAGGTAAAGGAAATGAGTGAGCCCCTGAAGGATTGCTAGAAAAGTAAAAAATTAAGGAATACATGAAGCATTTGTCCTTCCCATGCAAAAGCTTTCAAAGATATTTAAAAATGCCCACGTCCCTGGCAAAGAATACCATGCCACGACAGTGCAGAACATGCACTTCCAGTTCCTCTCAAAAACCTCTTGGAAATATAAGTAATTGCCACTTTAATCAATTTCTTATGACAAAGCATCATAATTTTCCTGTAGGTAAAACTTCCTGAGCCCTCCCTCCTCTCTGGTCAATGGCCAGGCTTGACACCACCCAAGAAACGATGCCCTCCAGCTACTGGGTGGTGTAGCCTCCAGCCTCCAGCATCGGCTGCACAACTGTAAACCTTTATGCCTGCATTCAAATAACTGAGCCTGCATGTCTTCGGATATAAAGGATCAGCTACAGAAAGAGACATGAATATTTCACAAACCACACTAATCTCATAACTGAGATGTCTTCAGCCTTCTGTCCGTACAGATAAGGGTTGGAAGATGTATATAGACCTTGGTGATGAGCTTCCCAGCACTCCACAGCTCCATTCCATAATAGAAATTGGGACAATGTGGCAATATTGGACACAGCAATATATCCTAGCTTGCCTCTGTTTCGGGGCCAAGGTTTCAGGTCACCCTACACAATCAGCACCAGTGCAGCCCCATGACATTCCTTCAGTGAAGAAATTGCCTGAGGAGCACAAATTCATGCTCCCATAGCAGAGAAGGGTCCCAAGGTTAGGTCTTAAAACACTGATTTCTTCAAACACACACCATTTACTATCAGGACACAATTCAGAGGAGACAAGACTTCCCTTCAGGAATCTTACCAAAGTGAGGATCATGGAATTCTCACAGTCAACAATGATGAGTCTGCTAAGTCCATTCCACAATCTGTTTATAAAATCTTCCACCTACACCAAAAAATCCATCCAAACAAAAAAACACCCCACCCAAACCAAAACAAAAAAACACCAAATAATTTATTTTTCCAAGCCTGCATACATAATCCAAAAATAAGTATTTGACAGATGCCCCATTTTCCTCCATATATAAAGAAAACACATTTCTGCTGAGAAATCTGTCATAGGGTTAAATCTTTGATGCTCTTTTCTGCTGGCCTGTGGTAAAGCCTTGCCAGTACTGCAGCTAGAAATAGTCCAGTTCGCAACAGTTCCTACACTTCTAAGCCATATCCTAGTGTTATTGCTCTGGCCTTAGATCAGGTCATCTGGCAGTTGCTCTCCTTCTCTCCAGTGGTGTGGGAACCCACCTTGGTGCAAATCAACCTGTCACACCAATGGTGGAGATACCTGTTCGCAACTCACCAAAACAGGAACATGCAACAGCAATAGGTGTTGAAGCTCATGCTCAAACCCCACTCCACCTCCTGCTGCTTTTTAAGACTGGCAACTACAGTTGTAGGCCATGTGTCTGCTTCTCCCTACCCTGTTTTCCTCTTACTCAAGCAAACAGAAAGAGACATCTGACTCTATGACAGAAAGCAACAGCCAACTGCCAGAAAGCTTCCCTCTCCTGAGGGTCTGCTGCCTTGCCAACAGAGACTAAGGCAAGCCCTTGAAGGTCAAGAAGGCTGATTCTGGTTGCTTCGCATTATTTTGAATCTCTTCTATCCCAGCACAGAAAAGAACTGGCTAACAGAAGCAGAAGAAAAACAGCTGAGACTCCGGAAAAGACAGCCTTGGAAGAATACAGCAACTCTTCATCCCTAACAGTTTGTAATTATCAACCTAGAGACAAAACAAGACAAAACCAGAGATTGTCTATAGAAGATGGTTACCAGATATTTAATTAAGTTAGGGCTGAAACCGCTGAATTGTTTCAGAGGGATTTTACACTCTAGGAAAATTTAAAGTACAATGATTATAGAGCATGTATGTTGATGCCACCCAAGTGGCAAAAAAATGTCTCTGGAAGAGATGAGCATGCAAGATCACCTGTTATTGATTAAGTTCAGGACAATGAATGATAAAGCCAAAGAGCAAAGAACTGCCACCAGAAAAATAACAGCTGAAACCTGAAGGGCTTTATTTAGTGAAGGACTATTAAATTTATTTTTACCACTAAGGAGTACAACACTGACAGGGGGCTACCACATCAGGAGTGAAAATACTACCTCTTGCTGAGGTCCATGAGAAAGTCCAATGAATGGAGTTAGATTTCTTCTCTTCTTCATTTGTATATAGCCCATTGACCCACACTGGATCTGGCTCATTCTAGGGATGCTGCTAGCAGGGAGTAAAACCTCCCATGCCTCTACAATGAATGATTATGGTAATTATTTAAGTAAGCAAATGGATATAAATTTTGTTTGTTTATCACTTACAAAGTATTCTTGCAAGCCAGTACTGGGAAATACGCTGTTGCAAAATCTTTATTTGAAGAATAGGCAAACACGGTACCAAGTTGTGATAAAGCAGCTCAGCTGAAAGACAGCAGTAGAGGGCAGTGCGATTAATCCACTGAGAATAAATCTCCAGCCACTCCTTCCATTCCTCATTACCACAAGACAGGGAAGGAGGGGATAGTGCTGTGCAACTGAAAAGATAGCTGGAGATCCAGCAAGGACAACAGTCAGTGCTAGGGCCATGTAACTAAGCTGATGTTCTGAAGTCATAGCAACCAGTGTACTTTAAAATTCCCATTGAGATCGATCACAGTCAGTACAGAAGGAAGTCCCAAGCCCCATGCCTTAAACTGGCCTTCAGCAATGCAACCCACCCAAATGGAGCCGAGCACTCCTGAGATGATGAATCCTTTAGACTTTAAAGGGGGAAGCATGTAACAGTATCGAGGCACAGAGGAAATCTAAATGTGAGTGAAAGAGCTGAAGAAAACAATCAAGGAGGGAACTGTTTTCATTTAAAACATGCCAGGTTGTTAGAACCTCCGCTGACAGATGATGCATAAGAAGGCAAGAAACAGAACAGGAAGAAAATAATAATGGGGAATAGGGAAGAATTCACCCAGGGTAAGACAGCATCTCCCTCCACAAGGTAGTCTGCAGTTGCTTGATACGAGGTTTCATTATGTTTTCTTTGAAACATCTAGTATAATTTACTGATCTGCTTTGCTATGACTGTACTTATGACACAACAGAGGAAGCTTTATGATGAGAAAATAGCAATAGAAATTTAATCAAATGATTTCTGGGGACTGAAGAACTTTGCAGGAGAATCAGAAAAAAAATTACATGGAAAGAAGGGAAAAGAAAAGAAAGGAGGCCAAGAGTCACCATGAAAGGTATTAATATGCTATTCCATAATATATTTTAAACAAATCAGCATCTAAGATAAATAAAATTATTAAATTGAATGTTTTACTAATCCAGCTTCCTAGAATTCAGGGTTTCTCAAAATAATTAAAAAGAGGACTGGAGTAGGTTTTTTTAAAAGACAGATACTGATCATCAAACTGTGAAGTGTTTGAACAGTTTGATCAGTTTATGATTTCAGAAAAATCAAATGCTGATTTTATCACAAGAGAACCACACCTAAACGTAACCGATTGTTACTGACTTATGTGGATGTTGTGAACAACTCCATGATGTAACTGTCAGCATGTGCAACTGTCTGGAAAAAAATGGACATCTGAACTATACCACAACCTCATCCAGGCTAGGATCACAGTGAGTACCTAGAACCATGTTTTTACAGTAATACCGACCTAAATGTCATCGAATTTTAGGTAGCACAGAAATAATGCACCAGTACCTTGTCCCTGTTGCAAAGAACTTCCCTGGGAGAGAACAGTGTAACTGTTACGATCAGCACCTATGGGGATTTTTATTTTTTTTCAGATCTTGTTAGGAAAGTGCATTAAAAAAATAAGAAACAGAAACTATCTAGGAATATTTGACATACTTGGTACCTTTTAAGAGTAATTACTTCCAGAGTGTTAACTATATTCACTCCTTTGCCAAGTGGTGACAAGTTTGGCCAAAATCGATGGACCGGCACGATCCAAGATATGGACCATGATGTACAGCCAGGTTAAAAGAAATCCTCAGCTTTGCAAAAGTAAAATTCTTGGATAAGAGAATTTTTGAGGCTTGTTACAACTCTACAAAAGGTTCTTCAATTATATTTTGCTAAATCATAATTCTCAGAAACAGCACTTCAGAGAGAATACTTTTAGAAGTTATAGCACTCCATAAGCTCGAATGTTGGGTGGGATTTTTTTCCTGACACATAACTTGGCATGAAATGTTTCTAGGATTGATACTCGAGTACCTCAGTAAAAAAGATAGTGGTGGGCATAACTGAAGTACCTCTAGGCAATCTACTTGATGGTTCACATGTTCTCATTAAGCCTCTTCTCTACTGTGAGTATGTTCTAATGCAGTAAGATCTTAAAATATTGATTTTTTGGAAATCACATTAATGGAACAAAAATTCAGATCAGAATAATTGTCTCTCAATGCAGTGTGTGCTAGGGAATTAACTAACATTATTATTCAGAGAAAGGGCCCTTTTGATTCCATAATCTTATTTCCTCTACACCAAATGTTTACTTACGACCGTAATATGTATAGATGGGGAAGACATGGTTCTTGTGTTGGCTAATAGCTTTGTTTCTGAAAACTGAAAAATATTCCCTGAACTGGAAAACTGCATCATTACTGTCACAAAAAGCGGATCTTTTTGGCTGTGAGTGTTCAGAAACCACTTTAATAAAAAAGTATTTCACCTGGAACATAATTAACGCGGCTTATCCTGCCTCCCTAAACAGAGGTTCTTTATTGCTAGTTAAAAGGAGGGGTGAAAATCAATTTTATGATCAGTATTTGACATTTGTCCACAGCAGAGAGGCACCATATGATTTGACAGTTGCTGATTCTGTGCTTAGGGCTGAAAAGATATAAAAAGGGGGGGGATTTGTAGGTCAGAAATTAGTTGCCTTGCCACTGCTTTCTGGAGAAGCTGGCAAAGCATATGGCCCTACTGAAATGTCTGTTTTGCGCTCGGAGGCTGCAGTCAAATTCACATCCAGAGAGACACTTTTTCATTTTTAGCTTAACCTAGTCTCTGTTTCAGTGCCTGGATTTCGTTCTGCTGTCACTGGTCCCCAGTAAGTAAAGATCAATTAACGAGTCTTTTGACAGATTGACAGCATTTTCCTCTAGCAATCAAGCACTTCTGTGGTGAAACTGGACCACCTTCTCAAAGAAAATAAAGCATTACAAATAGCTTTGGCAGCGGCAATAAAAGCTGCCACCCCAAAAGGGGAAAAAAACTCTGTCCTAACGAGAACAAGCATGTTTGTAATTTAAAACGCACGCAATCAGATTTTACCACCCTTTTACTGGGTTTAAAAATAGCATCATAGATCTTCATAGCCAACTATTGCAAACTCGAAGACATTATGCAACGTTCATATATTAAACAGGAACCACCTTTCAAAATACAAAGTCTTTACCAAGTGCGCAAACACCCATACCCTGTCTCACTCCCTTCATCCCTCCACCTGAACACAGTGCACGTGGACCGAGCTGTTAAAATTTCAGAGATGACTGTACAACCACCTTCAGCACGGTAATCGAGCAGCTTAAATCTGCAGCGTGCTCAACACCTTCAGCCTCCCCAAAAATCCTGCTCAACAACCAGCCTGATTCTCCTTCCCCCATCAACAGTCTGTTACCAGCCTGTGTAACAGATGAGGAACGTTTCAGCAGCGTGTAGTAAGCATCAGGTACAGATACAACAGGTTATCGGAGCAGGGAAAAATAGCCCTAAACTGTGAGTAATACATACATGCGTGGAAGAGCGCCTTAATAGCAACCTATCCTTACATATCCACCGCTCCAGATAACTGCAAGGTTCTGGTGACTTACGAAGCTTCTATGGCACAAAGCATCCCACTGTGCGTACTAATTAAATGGCATTTGGGGGTGGGGGCGAGGACAGGGGTTTCGGGCGTCTCAGGAGAGCCGTCAAACTTTTCTGATTGTGGGGATCCGAAGTTGAAGGACGCGGAGCTCCGGCACCCCCCCCATCCACCTCCCCGCTCCCCTCCCCGCCGCTCCCAGCCT
>VZTU01023710.1:58347-80168 GCA_013400835.1 Zapornia atra
TTTATTTTGGTTTTCTTCATGAAAAAAATATTCTGACTAAGTGTTCTTCAGTGGGAATAATCATTCATTGCCTTGATGTAATGCATGGTTAGAAGATAAGCCTGGAAAAATAATTGTAGGTATCTTGTTCTTTCACTCCTTTTGTTTACCAGTTGAACAGAGTTCTCTAACCTTGAAATGTGCATTGAAAATACTTCAGCTAAACACATGTGCCTGCAGTCATCCCTCTGCATGCTGTTTTTGGCCACATCTGCTCCGGGATAAGGGTCAATGTGTAAAAACAGTACTCAGAGATTCCAAATTGCTCATTCTTTCTCAAGGGGAAAACAACCTGCTATGCCTAACCACTTCTCAGCAGAAAATCACTCTGCCTCTTTTTTTTTTTTTTCCCACTTTTATCTGCAATGGAGAGGTGTTGTGCATGCTTATTTGGATTTTTCTAAACATGTAAATGTTAGAAGACCAGAAGAAAAGATAAACTGTTTTGTTTTGTGTTCATTTAAAAAAAGATCAACTCCAAACCCACAGGCTGACAATGAAGATAACCTGATTTGGGTGCCAAAAAAAAAGTTTTTTGTTTTATGAGAGATAAGATGTTCTTTTATAGCAAGGATCACTGTACCACTTTGCATGTTTAATTGTCCTTTACCACCAACATAAGAATGTGGTGTCAGCACTGTGTCCCAACCTTTGCACACATGTACAGTGACTACATGATTGATTTTAGTCTATAAACATCACCTGAATGTGCAAAAATAGGCCTGGGATGGTTGGTTGATGTTTGTGTAAATGCAGCTAAAAGCTAATAACTTGGGCCCAAGGGAGACCATTAAAAACTTGCATAACTATGTACCGGTGAGCTTGCAATGACTCTTACGAAACTACTGAAATGTTTCTAATTGAGCATATGTTTAAAGCCCCGATACAGTGAATTTCTTTAGGAATGTAGGCTATAAAGAAGTGCTGGCCATTCATTGCCCTGTGACATCTCCCACTCATAATACATTGTAGCTAGAAATCCAATATTGTGAAAACAAGAAGTCACTGGGTTACCTGGTTTTAATATCTTGAAACAGACACAGTTTGTCTTCTCCGGTGATGATAAACTGGAAGCTGGCTATCACAAGTGCAGACTGAAGAGATTCCTCTTATTTTTGTGCTTTATCTTTCACATGACAAGTCTGAACAAAACCACTCCAGACAGGCTCACTTACGAATCTATTATCAGTCTGTATCAGAGCACAACACCGCCTGGCTGGATTTAATGAACGAGTTTGCTCTTCCAGCTCGTGTTTATTACGTTTTATTCTGTAGGACATAGGTGCCATGCAGCAAAACCTTCGTTGATATCTTTACAATATATTCAGGGGAAGGGGGACAGCACTGGAAAGAGAGAGGTTTCTACATGATGGACAATATTAGCAAGATATAACAGTGGGGAAAATGCTCCTGACGCACGGGGAGGCTCGCAATATTTGCAAAAGCCACAACACCTACTAAGCACATATTTTCAGCCCTTTGCAAAACGTGACCAAAAAAGGCTTGCTCCTGCTCACAAGCTGTTCACTTTGCAAGAGGCAATTTTGTTGTCAATGGGTTGTATACAGAGTTCATATTTGATTAAGCACTTCTGAAGAAGTTGCTGGTTTCAGCTGATACTTTCTTTCCTTTTTCTTTGCCCTCTTGTCGTAACCCAGACCACATATCTCCTTTTGTGTCCCCAGTCCTTACCAACTATGGTGTTCCTATTTATAGCCTTATTGCTCTCTTATTATTAAATACTTGAGTCACAAGAGCAGAAAAAGGCTTTATAGCAGTCTCACCCACAAATATGCTCAGCCCCTGTAAGTTACTGACATGAGAGACAGCTTTTAATAGACCGCGCAGCCCATGTCCAAGGACGGCATCTGAGCTCTTCTCAGCTTCTTGAGGCTGGCCTTCCCTCTACCCTTCATTAAGTTCTAAATTCATTTTGGGGGCTTTCCTGGTTTGGGGAAGACTTTTTTTCTTTTTTACGTTTTTTTTTCCCCCCACCCGATAATCTCTTAGTTGTGGCACTGAAGCAGAACTTCTTCAAATAAATGGTGTAAAAAAAGACAATGACAACATCTAATCTATATGAGGATTACAAAACCATCAACATGGTTGGCAGTTAACTCATCACTACCAAGGTTGTTGGCAGAGTTAATACACCAAAGAGTTTACAAATTCTTGGCCAATTTGTACGTTCAGAGATCTGAAGTGCAAATTGCTGATGTCACGGCTCCATGTTACCATCAAGTCAGTTTTAAGAAAGAGCTTTTGCCTTCACTCCTTGCATTGGCTGCACTAACCTGAACTGCCACTGCACACCACTTTTGCTTCTCAGAGCATGAGGGACTCCATTCAAGAATTAAAAGCAAAATACAGCAGAAAAGTTAATACCTTTCCATAGGGTTAATTCTCTGCCATTTTATCTCTGTGAGCTATCTTACCATGAAGCCCAGCAAGTGCAACTGCCAGGGTGAGAGGCAGAGTGGAGGCAGCAGGAACACATAGCTTAGAGCAGGGTTGCAGGAATTCCTTCCTGACAGCACACCAGCCCTTACAGCAGTTTAGCTATAAACATCAAACTGCAACCAGGGTCAGTTTTGAAAACATTACAGCAGAATAACGTTGGTTTGGCTTCTGAAAAGTAATTTTGGTAAGTACGTTTAGCTCATGCAGCAAAAGGAGGGCCAGGAAAGACAAGTCTTCAAGCTTTTGTTTGTTCCTCCTTTTTCTCCCTCACTTCTAAGCTTCTTTTACTCAACTGCCCCCCAGCCTTTACAAAAATTAAGGTCTCACTTTGTAGGAAAGCAATTTTCAATAAAGCTTTAGTGGCCTTTGAGTTTCATAAGAATAATTATTCTGAAAAATAAGATCTTGGCAGTCACACTAATACCATGAAGTAAATTCTGTTCTAGCCACAGTGAATTAATTGCCATCAAAACCATCTTATCTCTTTCCAGAATAAAATTTTGAGAGAAACATTTATCCACCTGAAACAGTGCACAATACTTTGTTATCTTCCCCTCTGATTCTGTGCTGCCCTACATTTTATTGTGTCCTTGAAGTGTCCTTTGAAAAACCTAAGAGACAAGTTTGTGCTGAGATTATAGGGTTTTTTAATGTAATATTGCAATGGTATCCCATATGACTTCTGTAGAAAAAAATGCCCAAAGTCCAACAGCAATGTTTTGTTCCTTGTCATGTGCAAAGACAAAAACTATGGCAAGCATCAATCAGATTTACTTTACATTTTGTAGCTAAACATGTACTTTAATTTTATTTTGAAACCATGTAGTTCTCAAGCACTTTCTAGGATGTGTTTCTCAAATCTGGATTGTTTCCTTATATCACTAGATGTTAAGGAAACCAAATTTCCCTTAAATTTTGCCCTGAAAAATTTTGTAGAAAAAAATAGTTTGAAATAGGCATAAGATTTTATTCTTCTTTTTTTTTTTTTTAATAATGGAACTACACTGATTAAAAAAATAGGAAAGGATCAACTTTTAAAATTACATATCTATGAAAAAAACACATTTCCAAACCTGTGACATCCAAGACATTAAAAATCAAACAATACTGCACTAGCCATAGTGAAACCCACCTTTGCTCTTAGATTAGTTTCCTGATTGGATATCTCTGAAAGCAGCAGCAAAGAACAATAATGCTGAAGCATCGTTATTTCAAGGACCGTATGTCAGGCTATCAATGATCTTACAAAGCATCCCATGAAAATAACAAGCAAACCTTTAATTTTACTTAAAACAGTCCCTTAATAGGAAATCTGAACAGGACTTGCTTCTTACAACCTTTATGAAAAGCTGTGATCACCAAAGACACGTGTTAGTGACAGACTGAATCAACTTCAATGTGCCAGCGAAGTCCGCTCAGGTGAATTCAATAGGCAGAGGCAGCTCCATGGCAACAGATGCTAAAGAAGCAGCCTGTTAGCCAGAGCCCTAATTCTACAAAGATATGTGAAGCATGTTCTAGCGCAACAGGAAGAAAAATACAATTCAGACAGTGATAATGAGCAAAGCCTTAAAAAAAATTCACCCTCAAGAGTGGAAGCGGAACATAGTCATTGGAAATTAGCAGTTTTTCTCTACAGTAAATGATTTTTCCTGAGAACAAAATTATTTCAGGATGAGACTTTACAGCCTTTTTGGAGAAATATTCAAACCAATTTCACCCAATTGTTTTGTTTCTTTAAAAAATAATAAATACAGGCAGTGTGTATCTGTTTATTTACTCCTAGTTCAGAACTTCATGAGCTGTGAGTAAATTCGCTCCTGAACTAGGAATTTCTAAAAAAACAAGAATATTGAAGATATTTACTGCTGGACCAGTGCCTGTGGACAGTTTCTGTCTAAGGAGTTGATCAGAACAAAAAAATTATTTTTGAGTGTCATATTAACCAGTGTGAACATTAAAAAGGAATCTTAAATTTTTAAAGTTGTACCCTGCCACAAAACAAATGCCTTCTAAATCCACTGTTGTAGCTTTCACTGTAAAATACATGAACCTATGTTGTTTTCCCATAAGTGAATCACTGTGGAGCTCACAGAAACAGAGAAGCTCTATTACCAAAGTATCTTATTTTCTTCTAACAACATGGTTTTAGTGAGATGGATATATCTCAGACTGCAACAATAACAAGTCAGAGACAGTTTTAAAGCATAGCTTGCTTACATGATTCTTAAAATCATAGAATCATGGAATATCCTGAATTTGAAGGGACCCATAAAGATCAAATCCAACTCCTGGCCCCACACAGAGCAAGCCAAGTCAGAGGATGGGACTGAGTGCATTGTCCAGATGCTTCTTGAACTCAGCCAAGCTTGGTGCTGTGACCACTTCCCTGGGGAGTCTGCTCCACTGCCCAAAGGAAGAACTTTTTCCTAATAGAATGCTTGACAACTGTATATTAAATTAACTTAAAGTTACATCAAGTATGTGAAAGGTTACTGAAGTCATATGGGGTTTTCCAAATTAATCTCTAATCTTGTTCACTTCCCATCTCAACCATGTCTCAGCAGGATCATGACATCCAGATTTGGCTAGAGAAATTGGGGGACAGTTTAGGCATGTTCTAATAGTAAGAAAAGCAATCTTGGATGGAACTCTGTAGCCCCTCCAGCCCTTGCTACTTGTCCTACTGACTGTAGTGCAATATTTTGACACCCACCTGAAGACAGAAGCATCAAAAAAGAGAGCAATTCATGTTCATCTTTACTACTTAAGCCTTAATTTTCCTAGATTTGTGAAAGAGCTTTATGTAAAGATACCAACAGGAGTCCTGCAAATCATTCATGCAAGTAGCTTCATTTGCTTCATAGAACTTTTCACAAGTCACAAAGTTCTCTACACTGGTGTTTAACTGGATGCCAGTATATCAAACCAGTTTTCTTTCTCATATGATGTATTTCAGTATGGCTTATAAACACTGACACAATTCTTACTTTATGCAAGCTAATTCAATATCTATGACAGTAAATATTTTTATATCTTCCAAATGCTCATCTAGTATTCAACACATATTTAAAAAACATGTTTTCATTTCTCCAGGCTGACACAAAACATTTAGAATAGATCAAACACAGATGAAAAAAAGCCAACACTGTGTATTAGAGTAAGTAATACCTTGGCCAATGGCTACTTGCATAAGTAATATTGCCAGTGTCATAAGGATTACTTATCAGTGTGAATCTCATGATTAAGTGCTAAGGGATTGGCAGTTTGGTACTCTATGAGGTTGTTTTCTTTAGGAAAAAAATCTCTGCTGCATGCCTTTACCAAAAACAATACTGTTTTATTCAGTTTTGCTATGTATGTCACCCAGCATAAAGGAAACAATGACAGTAAACACAGTGAGATAGTCAGGACCAAAACTGTAGCTGTTTGCAGCCAAACTATTGTTCATGAATCAACTCCTGAACTCCTGCTGTTTCAAATCCACTACGCTAATTTAAAACAAGATTAATCCTTGGTTCTCACTCATATGTTGAGCACAATAGTTCTCCAACCAGTAAAACAGTCATTTGGCCACCGTTATTGCTGAGGCAGCAATGTCCTAAAGCAGCGCAGTGGCCAGCTGAGGGTGGTCACCCTGTTCTGCAATTCCAACTTTATTTGTTGTGTGGCTTCTTCTAGAAGCATTAGTTTGACTGGGGCGTTTGTTCAGCCGCTAGCGTAAACTAAAGGGGCTTTTACTGGGAACATTTGCCAGCCTAAGTAAACCAAATAATCTTTCTTCCTTTTCTGTTTTGTTTTTGTTTTTTTCCTAAATAAACAAGGTTAAAGTGGGTTAAAGTTGTAATAAGGGCTTTTACATGCCTTTCTAACCAATGAGCAATGCAAACAGAGTTCACACCAAAGTATCATGCAGGACATGAGGATCATGGAGGAGAAAGGAACTTCTTGTAGCCCTCTAATTCTGAGACCTCAGAAGCAAAGATTAGGTGCTCCTCATGAATTGCTGCTGTCAAAACACGTTACTCCACATTGCATCCTCACTTTACTGTGTAGTTTAGTCTCTGCTCTGCTTTTCTTGGATTGCACACATATGCTGTTGTGCAATAACAGTCTATAAACTCTAATTAGCATTCATGTTGCTGTTTGCAACTGCAATAAACATTTATTCACCGCAATCTAGTATAGTGTTTATATACGATCTCTTCATTTGCATAGCTAAATTCTTTACATTTGAAGAAACGTCACCAGTTTCTACATTTGCTTCTATGCTTCAGCTAACCAATCTCAAGATAAGTGCCTTTCACACACAGGTATGTGTTCTGGTCCATTTAATGCTTTCATTATTCTGAATGCCTGGTAGAATTAGTAATTTTTCTAATTGTCTCACACTGTATAATTTAAATGAAAACTTTTTTCAAAATTTTTTATTTATGGTTTCATGCACAGAAAGAAACCACACATCTCAAATGTTGATTAGAAATAGCAGTGTATTAAGCCAGTGAAGTTGTAATTTATGGATCAGGCCTGTTGCAGCACGGAACAGTTAAATGTTTTCAAGGTGAGACCATTCCAGCTTTTTAACCAAAATAGGCATTGCATAAATTAAGAAGAGGTATTAACTCTCAGATTTTTCTTATCTTCTTGGAATATTCAACCATTAGAATAAAAACTAATATTTATTCTTCCCTTAATTCCTAGTTCAAATAAGCCTTGTTTTCAGAATAGAATGTCACAGGAACCTCCTGACAGATAAATAATGTGGATCTTTATGGGTGTTTTTGGAACAAAAAGGCATGTAGTCTTTGCTTACAGGTGCAACTCTAAAAAAAAATATAGTGTCCGTTGAGTTGAGTGCCTCTGAGATCACTTGGCACCCCAGCAGTCTTTTCAGGTTTGTTCTTTGTTACCATGGAACTTCACTTCAGATCACATTTTATAAAAGTAATATTTTTAGATCAAATTTTGTATTTTAGAAGTAGCTTAAATTTCAGAGGTACTGCACAACTTCTTTTAGAGGAAACAATCTGGTTGATTGTCAAATCTAACACATAAAAAATCCAACCCAAAACAGAAAAATGTGACAAAAAGTATTGAAAACACAAGTGGTAAACAAAGCTGATATTACATGTCTAAATATATCTCGTGGTATTTTTTGGGTAATGAACTAGATATTAGACTAGAAACCAAAATATCCTTGAAAACAGAAGTCAAAACTCTTTCAGCACAGTCACTATATGTCCAGCTTCTCTGTGCACATACAAATTTTTATTTTTGACCATCACAGATATTAAAATGATAAATTGCTTGAAAATGTAACATACAAGTACAAAAAAAAAATACAGTACAAAATGCTTGAAAAATAATTCCTTTTCCAAAAAAAGTTCTTAAAATATCTTTGGGAAGTAAAACGATGCAGCGCAAAGGAACATGCAGCATTCACTAACATTTTCACATCTTCCTTATTGAGCATACACTTCAGTAAGGAAAGTACTTGAAAATAAACCTAAATAATATATACAATATTGTAAAAGGGTAGTTTAATTAGGTTGTCAGAGCTCAGAGAGGTAGAATTAGCATAGCATTACATTCAAAGTTAATTATCAGAGTGGGAGCCCATAAGCAACAAACGTGTAAGATCAGTTTATTACAAAGACAAAGGCAAATAAAATCCTCCCATCCCTAAACAAAACCCAGTCTTTCAAGGTTTAGCATCTTAAAATTGTTGGCTGCCTAATCACTGTCCTCACTCACACAACTGGAATCAAATGTCTTTAGAGTAATTAGAGACAAGTACTTGATAACTGTGTTTATCATTTGTACAAAAAAGGACTAGATTTTACTGGTCAGCTTTATTGACAAGAACATATAGTAAACCCATTTGTAACCCCTATCTTGGGTTGAGCTGTCTGTGATCCAAGGCCAAACTTGGTGGAAAAAAAAAATTGTTGGTAAAAATAATCAAGGCCTCAATGACTTGAAAAGTGAAAGCACAGGCAGAAGTGTCATTTGATGTAAAGCTATTCTTTTCTATAGAATATAAAATATTTTCCATAGTTTTAGTTTTTACTTATCTATGCAGGCTAGTGATAGGAAAATCAGATTGTTAATACGTGAACCAGGTATCCCTGCCTGACAGGCTATGGACTCAGCCAGGTTGTCTCACTTGGCTGGTGTTGGAGCAGAACTATGATTCTTCTGAACGTGTGAAGCCCTGAGGCTGTACTGGCACTGAAGTACAGTCAGCACCCTCCGTTGTCTGTTAGTTGTTTTGGACAAGGACCACATGATCTTTGAAACTTCTTTGTACCTTTGTCAGTGAGAAATTACTCTTCTTCATGGACCTATGATTAGCAAGTATCAGCCTTGTCAAAAAGCACTTTCATGATTAATATCAACTTAGGTTTCCCTCTGTAACAATATCCCAAGATGTTAGCAATATTCTGCATAAAATACGTTTGCAGATAGGTTGCATCTTCGCAGTTCTAGAAAAAAAATGCCACATGTATTGTTAAGCATTTGCCAGTGAGTGCCTTTGCTGAGAGCGACTTGCTGCATATTGGAAATCCAAATTATTTCATCGTCTTCTCCCCTGCTTCAAAACAATTTTGAAACATCACAGCTGATAGACAAAGATTTGTAAAGCCAAGGGTAAATGAAAGCCCACTGCAGAACAGCAACCGGCCTGTGACAACACAGTTTAGCAAAGTGTGTAAAGATGTCTCATGGAGCTTCCTCGGGCAGCCAGAAGTCTGTGCAGCAAATGGCTGACGCGAGCCAGCTGGGGTGACAGGAAAGCAGCGGGGCTCAGCGAGGCTGTAAACGCAGCCCCAGCAAGCTGGTAGTACTTGGGTGGCTGTCCCGCTGCAAGCACGTGTCTCCTGTGCTGGCCAGCTATGGTAAAACTGGCTCTGATTCATGGCTGCAGCCCATGTGAGCTGTGGCTATAGTGGATACATGCTGAAGCTTGCGGGTAAGGTAAGCACAGGGCTTACACGCCATTGCTGGTGCTTATTTTCCTCACTGTTTTAGAGGGGAGATGGTTTCGCTGGCGATTGCTTCATGCAGCTATGACTACATACATGGAAACTATGAGGCCAAAATGCCCTAAGATAAACACAGCAGGGTTTCATGAATGGGAAGTGGTGCTTGACTGTTCTCTGGGTACTGAGAGCAAGTCTCACATGCAATGTCTGTTAGCGCTAATCCCTGTGCTTTTAGAGCAAAACCAGATTAAGCTTGTGTGGTGGTACTTTCCAGATTGCACTATAATAAAGAGAAACCATACAGGCTTCTCGTATTTCCTGGAGCTTAAACATGTGTGCAGCAAAACCATTTCATGCAAAAAAGCCATGTAACTGCAGCCCTTGAAGACCTACAGTAACTAATACACAGTGTCAAAAAAGCAACTATTACATATACCACAAAGCAAGGACATCAGGACTGTCTGGACCGATGATAAAGTTCCCGGAACATCTGGTAATTAATCTTAGTTTAGAAGAATTTTAGAATGTACACTTACATGACTCAGTCCCTTTCACTCTAGTAAGTATGCATATGGCAAGAGACCTGCACTTCTGCAGCCCCTCAGATGCTTTTCATGAAGTTTAGCTGTACATCCCACTTACTTAGAAAAAAGGTCAAAATGTCAAAAAGCTACACTGTGCTGATAGGTACCATGGAAAAATTTTTAGCTTTAGAGGGAGCAGAATCAAAACCCAAGGTTCATTGACACCGAAGTAAGTATGATACAGAGTTTGAAATTTATCTGACATCTGTTCATTTGTACCTACTAGGGTGGCATTTGGAGTACCGCCCATTATGAACCACCAGTGTGCATCTGCAGCCCAGAAGGCCAAACGCATCCTGTGCTTCATCAAGAGAAGTGTGGCCAGCAGATCAAGAGAGGTGATTCTGCCTCTCTACTCTGCTCTGGTGAGACCTCACATGGAATACTATGTCCAGCTTTGGAGTCCTCAACACAAGAAGGACATGGATCTGTTGGAGCACATTCAGAGGAGGGCCACAAAAATGATCGAAGGGCTGGACCACCTCTCCTGTGAAGACAGGCTGAGAAAGTTGGGCTTGTTCAGCTTGGAGAAGACTCCAGGGGTACTTTACAGTGGCCTTCCAGTACCTGAGAGGTGCCTATAGGAAAGCTGGGGAAGAACTGTTCATGAAGGCATGCAGCGGTAGGAATAGGGATAACAGTTTTAAACTCAAAAAGGGGAGATTTAGGTTGGATATTAGGAAAAAGTTCTTCAGTATGAAGGTGGTGGATCAATGGAACACGTTGCCCAGACATAGTGAAGGCCCCATCCCTGGAGCTATTCAAGGTCGGGCTTGATGGGGCTCTGAGTGACCTGATCTAGTGAAGATGTCCCTGCTTACTACAGAGGGGTTGGACAAGAGATGACCTCTAAAGGGCTATTCCAACCTTACACATTCTATAATTCTATGATAAAAAAATCTGTTCTAGAAACACTGATACAACCGTCATTAAAGCCATCATACAGAATGAAAATACGATTTGTTTGTTAATAAATCGGATCACTTTCTTGAGGCTAAAATTCCTCAGTCTGCCCACTGGTGGCTCTGACCTTTTCGTCAAAGCAGCAGTTGCTCTATTGTTCCATGTTGTTCCATGCCTTCGTGCTTTGGTACTTATTCTGACTTTAATTTGTGTTTTCAATGTACTTTTACCTGGGGACTTTATTACTAGAGCCTTAAAGATCTTGCATCATGGTTATTTTAAGCATATATGGGTTGTAGCAGTCATGAAAGCTTCTCAGATTAACAGTGATGTAATAAACAGACTTCTAACAGCACTAGTCTTAGGTGTGAGAATACCACTAGTAAAAATGCTACATATGATAGTAATTCCAGAAACAATATTTCATTAGTGTTTCTTGTGAGAAACAAAACTCTCCTGAGACACTTGTAAACATAATACCCGTGTCACCAGTGGTGCTGATGGACAATTACACATGCTGTACCAGGTCTAGGCATAACTCCTTGAAAAAGCAGTATATTTCAGCTTCATAAATGCAAAGCAAGTCTAATAAAGGATATCTTATCAAAAAGGCTAGTATAAAAGTAACAATAATAATTTAAAAAAGACTATTAATGGACTACTTTAGAATGATTATAATAAATAATTAAGATAAAAAGAAAACATTAAGAATATAAATATTCACTCCGATTTATAAGTCGTCTCCTTTACAGGCCATAGGGAATGTTTCAAGCTACTATAGAATTCATGCTTTAAATCTATTCTGGCATCATAATTGTCTTTAAAATGATGAGTCACTTGGATTCCAGCTAAGACAGCTCAGCTTGTAGAGCTGCCTGCTGGGGTAATGAGATAGGATACAGACACAAGCCACCCTTTGCCCCCGAGATTTTATCAGGAATAGTTTCTAAGTGCTCTTGTCACATTTCATATTAGCCTGAGTGCAGAAGGGTTGCTGAAATTAGGTCAGGTTCTCCGAGCATTGCCAGATAAGTCACTCCAGAGAGGAGATCAGATTTTTCTGGCTTGATTGTTCCAGCACTCTGGGCTTCTATCAAGTATTAAAACTGCCATAAAATGAAGCTGGTTTATTGCCGTTCCCTAAATTTGCTAGAACAATTGTGCTTCAGAGAATTTATAACACTGACAGCTATTAGATAGCCATTTTTGCATAGTAGCCTCAAAACCAGTTTGGGTGCAATAATGTCATACTGTAAAATAAAGAATCAAAATTTGACTCATAATCAACAAACTTGAGTGACACATTTATTTACTTCCCACCCTGACACAATTCCCCTGTACAGTCGCAGCTGGGTGGGAATTTGAAACCTGGGGAAGTGAAATACAAGCTAGCCCCAGGCTGCTGCTCTCACCCAGAGACTCTGTTACCCTACAGGCTGATGAAGAGAGCAGGAAAGGCCATAGCCACATTTGCTGCCATCGTTTCCATTCCTCAGTAGTAACTTCACACAAATACAACTTAGCTTACTTTGGTTGCGATCCTCTCAAGCATATAAATAAACAAATGCAAATCTCACTTCAAGATTTTTGTGCCAGCCAGTTTAAAACCTTTAAAATGAGATCTACTCAGATAGATTTTCTTGTTTTCTTACAAAATATCCTCACTGAAGAGACTTGCAATATGCACTTAAGCTTCTGAAGCTCTGTAAAACCTTCGGTAGAAAACAAGTTCACAAGATAATAACCTGTTTTCAATGGCAGCTTCCAATTTTTCTTTTCCATTATTTTAAAAGCCTCAGACAATTCAATTGCTAGGAATTCCCAAATGAGAAGCACAAGCACAGTTAAAAGAAAGGATTGCTTTAAAATGTGTAAAGCTAAATATTTCTTCAATATTTTTGAAGGTTTAAAGACTTTTTCTCATTTGGTCTTGGCACGGTGCTTTATATAAAACAACAAACGTAAATATTTATTACAAAGCCTCGTTTTGTATATCCAAAAATTTTAAGGATGACAGCCAAATGTCTTGTCAATTCACTGGAAGAGCCCAAATAGAAACAGCCCTTCTTGGTTGTGATATCCAGCGCATAATAATGGAATAAACTCTCCTGCCAGAAAATAGCTATTAATTTTCTTTTCTACTATCTTGGATCTGGCCCACACCATAAATAAGTGGTTAGGATGAAGTATACAGTATTCCTAAGAATGCATTTACTACTACTTTCAGTATCTCCAGATTTTTTCCAGCCATAAATATGTTCTGATGCTAGACATTCTGTCTATAGGTAGGGGTCACTTCACTAAAAACATTTGTATTTTCATATGATTTCTGCTATCAGCTATTGTTTGCTATGATTTTGAGCAATATGTATCTGACCCAGAAAAAAATGCAGCGTTTAGAAAATAGACACTAGTTTCTCTAGAGAAGCCGTAACATCGATTTCTGTTTTATATTGTTTAAAAGATGTCAAGAAATAATATATTAAAAATTCCATGATGAAATCAGACTGGATTATAAACCAATGAGATTATAATGGATTTTACAGTAAACACTCTAACTTGTGTGATGGAAATGATAGGAGTTATACTTCTTAAGGAAAAAGATTTCACATCAAATAAATCCCTTGATATATTTATTTGGGATTAAATATTATTGAAAAATATCATTCCTGGGGTGATTTGAAGATGTTTGTAATTCTATAGCTGTTTATAGCACAAGAAAGAAATTCTCTTTCATTTTACCGCAGTAAAACATGAGTCTTAAGGCAAAAAAAAGCTTTTCCTGGAGTAACTGAATGTTAAACATTTTGGAAAAAAGACAACAGGAGCAAATTTTGCTGCAATAAACCTAGAGAATATCTTCCATTTTATTTTGCAGTACTTTTGTTTGGTGCTAGCTAGTTGTAGTCACCTGACAAACCTTTGAAAAAGCTTGTGATCAAAGTACTAAAAGTACTTGAAACAGCACAGAAGTCTGTGTTTTTGAACTTCCAAAGTACTTATTTCCCCGCAAAATAAATAATTTAATTTTGGTTTTCTACAGAGGAAATGTTGGGCAGGTAACTACATTTACAACTACAAAAATGCTGATGATTTTTTATAGCAAGAAACAATCAATTCTATTTTTGTTGTGGAAGGATAAATACATGAACTGACTGCCACACTCAGAGACAATGTTTTCTCTGTATCTTTTGGAGTTCTCTTATCATTTTATTAGTCTCATAATAGTCATTAGTCTCACCCTGTATAATTATGAGGTTACCTAGAGACATACAGCTCACTTGAGAAGATGGGAGACTACCAGCACTTCATAAAGCATAAGCAAGCTAAAGTTACTTAACATTTGCTTCTCAGTCCACAAAATACAAACACAGCATTGATACAGCACAAATCCATGCCAGACATTCAGCAAAAGCTTGCTATTGCTGCCATATTTACATAGCATGCCCGCTTTGGGGCTTTAGCCAGACTAGATGTGCCTAATAGGATTTTTTTTTTTCTTAATTTGAATTTTGAGTTTGAATTTTGAGATTTGGAGTGTTGTTTTGGATATTTTCATGCTTGAATAGCTTTGTTTTGTATAAGCATGTCTTGCCTTTAAAGGACTTTCTTGAGCATGAGGAGAGCATCTTGGAGTGTCTTGTTGAAACAAACTGTTAAAGCTTTGAACGTCAGAGTGAACTGCACACTACAGTGATACTTGCAGCTCTTGTGTTTCAGAGGATGTAAAAATTGTGTGATCAATTGAACTACTAATAAGTCTGTCCCATGCTTCCTGTCCCAACTAAATCTCCAGAGTCAAAGATAACAAAGTAACACCCCTTAGGAAAAGACTAGTCTAGGTGGAGAAGCACCCCAAAGATTTGCCTTCACAGAGAAGAGCAGGCCAAACTCAGCTGCTACAGCATGGGATGAAGAAGTCAGTAGGCCAAAATCTGATGACACTTCTCTCTCAGCTTGCGTAGGTAAGAAAGTCGTAGTGTATTCAGGAGCCGAAGAAGCTGTTGCTTGTGTGAGAACCATGTTCTTATGTAGTCTTCCTTGTTTAACGCCTTCTAGTCTTCTCATATCCCACATTTTACCTGATTACTGTTTATCTTCTGTTCTGATGAAATACAAGATAAGGCAGAAATCCCGCTTTAATTCTACCCACAGAAGTCTGCAGTCTTCCGAAGGAATCACAGTTCTGCATATTATCTGTTTCTATGACACCAGTTCTCTTTTGTGTGTACAGATTGTTCTTATATTTGGACCCTTGAGGACACCAGAGGAATCCTGAAGTTTGTCATCTGATATTGCTGTTAAAATAATTCCTTTGCATCCTTGTTGGGCTGCAGGACTATTTTGAGAAGATGAATTTCAGTGTCTTCATGCAGGAGTCAGGCCTGAAACTACTATAGAAATGAAGCAGGAGCTCTGAAAACTATTCTAATCAAAGAATCCATGATTTATAAATCTGTGTTACATTAAATTATACAATTAAAATGCATTTATATCACTTTTGAGATACATTCGATTCATCATTGTAGTTCACTACTCATGTTTATCTTTACTTCTACCTGTTTTTTGTCATGCCAGTCTCTGAAATGCAAGGGACTGTTGCTTTAACTGAGGATGCGTTCACTCAGTTAAAGGAAGGTCTTAGCAACTTGGCATTTTAAAGCTTATGTTCCAGACTTATGAACAACTTTGGAAAGACAAGAAGTGCTAGACAAATAGAAACTTTTATCTGATGGGCACATTTTGTGATTAACAAAAGCGTGGAAAGCTTCTAGTACAGTCAGAACTGAGTGGTGCAGGAAACTGGAGTGCATTGATAGCAATTAAACTGTTAACTTATGAAAAGAAGATGTTATTTCTTGAATTTCAGATTTCCAAACAAGTTTATTAGTGAACCGGTGCTTGGGTACTTCACAGATTCACATAGCTTTGGCAGATATGGAGATGGCTGGAGATGATAGGTAGAGTAATTAGATTTTGCAATTTTTATTTTTTCAAAAACACGTACTTGTTTAAACTTTTAAGCATAAAAATCTGTAGCTTTACTACTCTTTGTTCAGAATAAACTGTACTAATTTGCTGGCATGTGGACTGGCTGGGAGATTTAAGATGAAATATCTATGCAATATTTGTCTCGTCTCTTATTCTCCTCCCATTTCTAGAGTCGGTAGCAGTGGTGTGACAGTGAACATAGGACACTGTGGGGGCTGTGAGGCTGCATGGAAAAGGCAATGTGGGGGTAAATATGCTATATGTCATATCTTTGGACCAAAAGCTTGTAATGTTTGCTTTCCTTCTGTAACTCCCCAGCCCATAGACTATTAAGATATTTGGAGCAGGAATTAGGGAGAACCCAAGCATCTAGTTTAGAGGTTGCAATTCTTTTTTACTTTGAGGGTGACCAAGTACTGACACGGGTCACCCGGGAAAGTTGTGCAGTGTCTGTTCTTGGAGAGTTTCAAAACCTAGCTGGACATGGCTAGCTGAGTCTGTTCTGAACAAGCATGGTTGAACTAAAGTATCTCCTGAGGTGTCTCAATTCTTCTGTGATTCTGTTACTCTGCAGCCTGGTGACCTGTTTATCACTTTGAGACTCCAGTCTTTGCTACAAGGAGTTTCTGTATCTACGTTGTATAGGCCCCGGAGAAAATGCATAAAACCTATGGAATTGGGACTAGCTAGTTTCAGACTAACTTTTGCATATTCTGATTTGTCATGCTGTCGTATAAAATTTGGCAGAACAACCTCCTTCAGACAGTCTCTAAAAGAGAGGAGCAACCATGTTCAGATCATTGAAAGATAAGGTGTTTGTCCTCCGGAGAGGACATAGATAAAGGATTTTCCCTGCAATCTCAAAGGCCCCTAAATTGTAGAGAGAAGGGCTGGATTAAGACATTTTTCTGTCTTATGCATTAGCCATCCCCAGAAATGGCTGGCTTCTGTACAGGATATTTGGGGCTTTTCAGTGATGATTCTATTCTCTTCTCCTGTCTTCATGCTGTCTTCCAAAGTCTAGTGCAGAGATCAGACCATGCAACTAATGAAGTGTCTTTTGTTCTATGTAACTGCTGATAGACAAACTGAAAAATTTACCAAGCCCTAGGGGTCACTGGAAACACCCAGAGATGCTGCTTAAATCTGTTGAGAAATCTCAACAAGGAATGTGATATGAAACACTGCATAATTACACTGAAAACTGTGGATGAGTGTGTAGCCAACAGGCAGAGTTAAGGAGAAGCAACCTAGTGCAAAACTGTTACACTGTCGCTGATGATTATTACCTAACAGTCATAGAGATACCAAACACCGCTTCTTCCCTACCTCTGCAAGGAGTTTTGTTGTGTCTTATGTGTCTTATCTTCACAAGGACCTGTTTACTCTGGAAGGTGCAGTGCCATGTCATTTAGAAGTTTACTTTTGACTTTTATTCTTTACCCTTGGAGTGGATTAATTATGGTAGAAATATTTGCAGCAGCCTATCAGTCACCAGAAAACAATAACGTAAGGCAGCCAGGACTGTAGTGGCAGAGTTACTGGAAGGGTATTACATGATCAGGTTAAACTTAGGAAATTGAATTTGCTTCTATTTTGCTAAAACTCAGTTCCACAATGGATTAGCTAACGAAATGTCATTGCGGTGACTGACGGATGCAAACCAGATATGGGTTTGTTGAGTACGTTTGTGTAAGAGATGTTTATATCTCACATTTTAAATAGACATAGGGGATAAATGAACACGCAATGTGTTTTTCATCAAACATGCTGCCTAGGAACTTTCAGTACTTGAGAAACAGTGCTGGTTGCCAGCTGCTTTTCAGATGGTCACCTTATCATGTAGATCTCAGCAACAGAGGCACTGAGCAGACTGGTTGGTTTTTTTATTATGAACAATGCAAAAGCCTATGCTTTCTTTTGTTTAAAAAAGTATAGAGCAGAAGTTATTGCTTTTAGTAAAGTTTCACCTGTACAAAACTAACCTGAAAATACAGAAGTCATTTATGCATTTACATAGAACGAAATCCTGCTGATTGTAAGAGCGTTAGAGAGCAAAGGCTTAATCTTCCATCTGACACTATTTTTAATCATAAATATAGTGAACATGAATGTCTCTTCTGCCAAGACTGTCTCTTTGTTATCAGCTGAACCACAACTTGACTGTGGAACAGGCTTGACATTTTGTCAAAGGTGGCCATTTCTGAAGTAAGTAGGACACAAGCACAGAAGAGAGGAAAGGGTCTTTTTTCTATTCAAATAGTGATTTTGAACATAAAAAAGTGATTCTTGAGAAACCTACAGTCCTGTAAGTTTGTTCTTACTGTCTTCAATATGTCTTGTGTTGTGAGTTCTGGGAGAAGAGGGAAAACTATGAAATATGTCTTATAAAATACAGATACAAGAGAATTAAAAACAGCTCTTGTTAAGGCAATGATTTACATTCATTCCAGAACTGTAAACTGCAAGAGCATATTGCAAGTTCATCAGGAATCTTCAGTTTAAACAGCCTAAATCAAATGCCTACCCATTATTAGAAATAGTTTTTCTACGCTTTTGTATGCAACATTAGTAGACTGTAAAAGTGAAAGTCATTAGCAATTATTTTACTGAGAATTTAAAAAGAAATAAGCAGTGCCCAGTGTCAGGTAATATATCTCTGCTGGGAAGTAGTAATGTCAAAAAAGCGTGGCTGAGGAAGTGCAGGAGATCTGATCACTTGTACTCCGGTATGAACTGACTGGTGGACACCACTGCTGTTATTTCCACCATGTACTTTAAATCTTTTGGCTTTGTGTTTGATGTTTGTTTTTTGGGTTGGTTTTTTTTTTAAAAGATGGAACATGCTTTCTGGTAGTGGGTAGGAAATGCTCTAGTCATGCCTCCTTAGAATTCAGAGCATCCTTTGTGAGGTTCTTCTTGCCCAAGATCCAATGTATGCAATAATTATGAAATGCCTGGGAAAAGATCTAACAAATTAGTTTTTCACCACCAATACTGAAACTTAGTATGGGGAAGAATTTACATTGGGGAAGAAATGGTAATGAAGGGAAGGAAGCAAAAAACCCCACTTCACTCAAAAGAAATACAGTATTATTACTTCTAAAAAAACCAGATCTGTGAAAGAGAATCAACATCAAGAATGGAGGGTTAATTAAGTGCAATCTGACCTAAGAATTTTGATGGCATATTAAAATATTACATGCTTGAAAAGAATTTGCAACAGTCATGTGTTTTCTTAGTCCACCCTAATAATGCCAGAAACACTATGCCAGACGGTCAGCTACTCTGTTGTCTAGACAAATGGCATATTCTTGCTAATTGCAAGTACCAAAAGCTAAATTAAAAAGTAAGTTTTATGGTAGTACGAAATGACAGAAAATGGACTACAATCTCATAAGCTTTTATACTTCTTATTACTTGAGATGGAGTTGAAATCCTGCACACAAAATTATACCGATTTCATAAACTATGAATATGTATTTTCCAAAATATATGGCTGTGAACATATGGATCATATTTTCAACGCATTTCTCAAGTTTAAGAGTTATTAAAAGTCATCTGTTTTGTAATATTTAAACTATTTCCAGTGCTAAAGCTCAACTTCTTAGACACGATATTTTCCAGCAACCTTTGCGGAGAATTGTGTGGGTTTTGTGTTTACCAATGAGCATGAACTACGATGAGGAGTGGGTAATATTCTTTACATATTTGTTGTTTGTTTTGGCATTTATACAGTTCTGTACAAGAACTTTATCCTGGATGCTTCCTTGCTCTGGCCTTCCTGTTATGTATCTGTTTTGCCCTGTTTGTCTCGAAGTGGAAAGGGAGATGCTTTGCATTTGTGCAGCATGATGAATCACTAGGCAATTTAGAGTACACTTGTATTCATTTCTTCACCAAATTACAGAAGTGGCCTTATTCTCCATTGCCTCTTTTCCTCTGAAGCCCCAGCCAAAGCGCACAAAGAAATTCAGTGAGGTTCTGAAGTATGACAGAATGATTCCAGTACTCATGGGATCACCATGTAGACAGTGCCTGGGAAAAGAATTGTGTTCATGGCTATAGTTCAGTCGTGGATGTTATGTTTTCTGAATATTGCTATGCTGTCCTGGGCATATTAAACTACCACATATGTATTTTCCACTTATGCCTTTCTAAACTTGCCATTGGTTACACCTACTAGCTACTGAGCTGCTGTACCATGTCTAATATAGATTACTTTTGTTTGAATACTTGAGAGCAATACCCACCCACATCTGGATTGGGATGGCAGCATTAAATAGATGTATGATTTTTCTGGAGCTCATACTAAACCTTGCACAGGAATATGAAGATGGCCTTTGAAGCCCTGAAATTAGGACACACTACAAGTTGCTAGTGATAAAACCTCCCAAGGCCACCAAAACACCACCAGCACACTTCAGCGTGAAAAACAGAAGAATGACTTACACTTGTGTTCCGTACTCATAGCAGTGTCTCTCAAATAAGAAGAGTCAAACTGCTGCTACCATGGTGAGGTAATAGTATCTCCTTCTGTGTGGTTCTCAGTGAAGTTTCCAATGCTCTGTTGCCCTTTCTGAACAAAAGTGACAAAGAGTTGCAACACATTGCTTGAAAACCATTAGTATAGAAGATGGAGGGAACATACCATATCGGTTATAGTATTTGCATAGTGCAAACAAGTATGTGGTAGGCCAAAAGCTAGAAAGTTCTTGCCATAAAAGTCAGAAAGAGCTTTGGTGGGAGGTGGTGTGCTAGTGTATGCCACATCTGGTGTACAATGACAGGGACACCTGTGATATGCTGAAACAGTTGTCAGGCCTTAGATGTGACTGCTGCTCACTCACTGTGTCATCTGGTGAGGACACCCTGGTTAGCCACCCACAGACCAGTACAGTAATTGCCCTGGTGCCTTCCCTGCAGTATGAGAGCCCATGGAGTGACAACAGAATTTGGCATTGTCTTAAGATTGGAATGTGTCATTATAATTTAGCCTATCCCCCTATGCATAGCTCTTCTCATCTCTCTTGGATAGGTCAAGTTAGTTTCTGTTGGCCCCTGGGAAAAGTATGAGGGAATGTTCCCCAGCCAGCTGCAGTGGTACAGATGGTGTCACATATAGACAAATCTGTAGTACTAGATTGGTGGTTGGTTGGCATTATCTTGGGCCAATATGTAAAAGGTTGCTAGGCAGATTTATGTTTCCAGGGAATCCCATGTTTAAAGCTCTCTGCCAATGTCAGAGCTGAGACCCTGGGGAGAAGAGACTGGCCCACCATGCTCTGTTAGGGTGCCCTGCAGCTGTAATGTGGAGGTGGACCACCCCAGTGACGAAGGCAGGTCTTGTCCTTATTTATGAGAATGTAGTGGGAGGTTCCTCTGCAGAGAAGTGGCATTCCCTTGTGTGGTGGTTTAGCCCTGGCTGGAGGCCAGATGCCCACCAAAGCCAGTCTATTACTCCCCTTCCCAGGTGGACAGGGGAGAAAATATATATTAAGAGGCTTAGGAGTCAAGATAAGGACAAGGAGAGATCATTTTATCAGCGACGATATGGGCGAAACAGACTCAACCCAGTGCAGGAAAGAACTATTCTAATTTATTACACTACACTAGAAAGAACAGTGAAGAACCGGAGTCAGGAGTGCAATCAAATCTTAAAACAAATGCAACCAGATCTTAAAACATGTTCCCCCCACCACTCCCTTCTTAGCAGACTTTAATCAGAATCTTGCTCCCTTCTTCCCCCCCGTTCGCAGTACAGGGGGGGCAGGGACTGGGGAAAAATGGGATGCTCAGTAGCACCTTCCCCCCACCCCTCCATTCTAAGCAGAATTCCCTTTAGCCATGATTTTAC
>VZTU01023710.1:80687-98134 GCA_013400835.1 Zapornia atra
GTAAGGGTCACAGTGTCTTCTCTATGTCTCCACCTGCTCCATCCAGCATGGAGCCCTTCCACAGGCTGCAGGTGGGGTCTCGGCTTTACCATGGGGTTTCTCCACGGGCTGCAGGGGCATCTTTCCCTCCGGCACCTGGGGCACCTACTCCCCCTCCCCCGGCCTTGGTGTGCACAGCTCGTTACATCTTCTCACTCCCTTCTCCGGTGGCAAAATGCAGCTGCTTCCGGGTTGTTTTCTCCTATATGTGATTCTCAGAGGCGCTATGACTATTTCTCATTGGCTTGGCCCTGGTCAACAATGATTCTGGCCTTGGATGGTTTACATTTTGGAGCTCCAGATAATTCCTGCAGCTCCTCACAGCAGCCATTTTCTGCACCTCCTGTTCTTTTCCAGCACCCAACCTCGCAAAACTACGACACCTTGGGTCACACCACCAGCCAGGGTGCTGCGTTTCACTGCACTGTGAGAACCTGCACGCAAGGAGTTATCAGCCACATCGCTTTCACCATAACCTTCACATCCAAAGCCAAGACGACGTGAACTGTCTGAGAATTTGCCCTGAAGTGAGCTGCTGCAGGATGCTACAGAGACAGCTATAAAGCCTTTGATCATTCCGCTACAACAGTTGAAGTGCTGCTCTGAAGCATGCTCCTCCAGAGTCCCCCTGCCTACTCTGTATCCTGTCATCTCTGCAAAAAGAAGAGGCACCAGCCCTCTGCGACTCCGGCACCCCCTGCACCAGGATGCTGTTTTGTGCTGCCGCCGATCGGAGCTTGGCAGTGACTTCAATGCAACCAGATGTCTACGCCGGGTCTCCCGTTGTGCTTGGTCCTGTTATCAGAGACATAAAAGGAAGGAGGCACTTCTTACATTCCCCTACGTGACCCAGAGCAACAGCTCTGTGTGTGGATTTTTGGGGGGTTTTGGGGGGAGAAGGGATTGAAGGTGTGTCTAGTAAAATAAATTGCAGGACTTTTTGTTTTGATTAAAGCCATTGTGTAACTACTGTTTGTATTTTCTGTAGTCACGTTCCTACGGCTACACTCACAATGGAAGGCAGCATATTTTTAAGATAAGAGGAAGACGACACAAGGTTACAGGACAGCAAGAAAACCTAACAATGTTGATAAAATATGCTCTTATTACAAAATTATCAGCCCCAATCCTCGCTTTCATACAAACCTGCTTTGGGTTTCCAACTGCAGTCTAAAAATTGGTACATAATAATGTGTTTTCTCAAATGCAATGGCAAGATGAAAGAAAAACAATCCAAATATACCTATCAAAACTAACCATGTTTTCTTATATGAAAAAGGCATTTCTTGTCTCTGGAGAAATGCCACATTCATGCCTAAAGCGTAAAATACAGGGAAGGAATAGATGGCAGTATTTAAAACATGCGGATGAGCTCCAGAAACTTCTAAGGGCATTAGCATAGCTGGCTGCAGAGAAGGTACTATTTATCTTAGGAGTCACTGTGTAATGTGTAACATATACAGAAAAGAGAGGTACAAGGTCAGGTCTCTCTTGGTTAGGAGCCCCGGCAGTCTGGAATTGGGAGGATTTTTTATGAGGTCCTCCGCCATTTACCTTCCAGGAAAAAAATAGTGTAGCAAAGAAAACCTTTCAACCTTTTGTTTTTCTCCCTCAATTTCAGTGTAGGAAAGCAAGATATTTTCTATTTTTTTCATCATGAGAGTTTTCATGTGAAAACTAAGAATAGATGAAAGGGAGAAATCCTAACCATCTTCCAGAAAAATTCCCATATCTATAAATTCGTATATTTTAGGGTTTCAAAGGAACATTATGATTATCTAGTCAGAACTGCCTGACAGGCTGTAAAACCTCATCAAGTAATCTCTCCATCAAGCACATAACATCTGCTTGAGTAATTGCATACATCTTAGAGATATACCCAGCCTTGATTTAAGAGCTGCAAGTGATGAAGTTCTGCAGCCCTTACTCAGGATTTGACTCAATGAAAACATTGGCATTTTACGCTCTCTGTCTGTTAGGTTTGGAGGAACAGAAAGAAATAACTGGCTTTAAATAGAGCCTTGTTTGAAGTCTGTATGAATAAACTCTACAGAAGTTAAAACAAACAAAACGAGTGTGCATCACAGGAATACTTGTGCACCACCCTCTTTTTTTGTAAGGATGCAAACCTGCGTTCTTCTATCCTTTTCCTTGGGCTTTTCAGAGAACACTGGCAAAACAAATGAATCCTGCAGTTGGATCTCTTTGGGTTTAAACCAATTTAATTTTTCAATTCAGTGATCTATACAAATAGTTTCACCCCTCTGTATGATACATTGTTCTTAATATACAGTCTAGTCTTGTTTTACACATGGTAAAGCTCCACCTTCAGTATCTGTTAAAAGATACTGATGTCAAGAGGATTACAGCAGAGGCACCAGCTTGAAGTGGTGAGGTAAGCTCTCTCAGGTGCCATTGAAATTCAAACTTCCACACATTGCTAATGGGAATTGAGATGTTCACACTTGACACCAGAGCAAAACAGTGACTGAAGTGCTCACTGACTGATAAATACCACAAAAGCATCTGAACTCTGTGGCAGTAATATGGACTAACTGGTATTCTGATCAGCATATTTGTGCCTGAGGTGGTAGCTGTCCAAACAAACATGAGCAAGAAGCCTACTAAATATGTAGAGTGAAAAGATGGCATTTTCTGAACAGATGTGGATACAGATGCAGTGTGTTCACAGATCGTGTCAGGATGTGAACCTGTGTTTGCATGTAACTTTAAAGCACACACTGCCAGAAGTTACTTGCCCTCTTTCAGGCACATTAATAAACAGTAGAAAAAAATTTTGGAATACAAGTAAATGGCCAAAACACAATCATATTTGTAATAACATTTTCTGTGGTAGTGAACATTCTGCATACATCAATGTTCAAACTGTGGCAGCTCTGCTCTTTGAAACAACAAATGTTTCCAATATTCATGCACACCATCTGATACAAGAATAGATTTTGCTTACGTCCAGTGGTGTCCCGCTATTGCTTGAATTGACTGACACAGCTGAAGGTCATGGAGTGACACTGTGCCAATACAGACAGATGCAATACTAGGAAACCACTTTTAAAAAATCTTTCCTTACTAAAAGCTAGCACAAACTCCTGAAAAATGTAAATTTCAAAAAGAGAAGTATCAGTCATGGCTTCTCAGCTCATCTTTCAAAGTTAAACAGAAAAGCAATCATTATATTTGCACACCTAAATAAAACCAGCTAGGATTTTACTTTGGGACTAAAACAAGCTCAGTTCATTTCCCTAGTCAGATAGAGACTTCCCATGTGACCTTGGATAAATTGTTTGGGACAAGGTTTCGAAGTATGGAAATGCCTAGATGTACATCTAGACGTGTGCTGAGATATTTGCTACAAATTCTCGGAACTAACAGGTGCTGAAAATGAGAGCATATCTACCCTGGAAATTATCTCTTAAGCACTTTTTCCAAGAATAGTCCATGGATGTCCACAAGCCCATGAATCTGGGCTATTATGAACAATGAAATTCAGAATACTTTTCAAAGTAAATGTTAATGACAACATGGTAATGTGCCCATGAAGCCTTTGAGAACTGAGAGTGCTCTAGGAGAACAGACACTGTTCCCCTCTGCAATATGAGAATAATTATACCTTCACTAGGAACTGTCAAATAAACATAGGGCACGCTGTGAGATAGTCATATCATGTCATAATGTAACCATACTTCAAGCTTGAGTTAAAACAAGGAAAATAAAATACCGACTTGCTGCATAAAGAATACATGTGTGTTCTCTAACTTGCTCTGCCTCTTTCCACAGTTCCTGGGAAGGGAGGAAGAATCCATCTCAATTCTCATATAAAAATATAAATTAGGTGTCGAAACTCCTTACACCAAAATAGCATGGTGGTAGCATGTAAGCACAGAAATCACCCAGCTGGTTGTTGCTCAGAACCTCCTCACAGTTGCTCAGCACCTCAGAATTGGGAGAGAATTTGTGTATTTGTTTCAGGCTTGATTCTGCAATACTAAATTAAATGAGTCACCTTACACAGAATTCCCTTGAAATCAAGAGGACTAATTACACAAAAATCACTCAAGACAGAAGGGGTGAGGCCCCAGGAGAGCACAACTGCATACACTTAGGCGTCTGAAAAAGCTCTTTCACAATGCACAAACACATTTGGATGAATAAGTTAATCACTGACAGGAAGGCACTACTGGTGTTTATTAAAAATAATGGCTCAGAAGCAACATCTGGCTCGAGGGATCCCTTGATCTGAGGAGCCTGGAAGGGATATCAGGGAAAAATAATTTAAACACATTTCTTACCAGTGGTCATATGCATTTGCTACGAGCAACCATCAGAGGTGGGGTAATGCAGAAGAGGGTTACTCTGACAGTTACTATAGGCCAATGCTTAGCTGTCACAGATTCCATCACACATATGAGAATTTATATTACAGTCAGAAAAATACATTTTCAGATTTCCAGATCATAAACTTCAACATTTACACTTGCCATTTTTTTACCTGCTACAGTGGACCAGTAAGATATGACTACTGAGGATCTTTATGCTGACAAAGTAGATAATGCAAATATTCTAATGAGTTTGCCATATACCATTTAACAGTCTAGTTTTGCTAATCTTTTTAGTTTTATAGAAATACATTTATTCTTTGTAGTAAGAGGGAACAAACATTTCTGCTTCAAGTTGTTCAACTATGGTTAGTCCACTTTAATAATTGCATATAAAAGTGCTTCTTTTTTTTTTCAATCAGACTGGCAGAGATCACTTAGAGCATTGAACTAGAACCGTCTCGATAAAAACTAATCAAAAGCTCCTGTGAGTTTGAGCATGGGATCCAGTAAACTTGGTAACAAATAAAACATGATTCTAAACCTTCATGTTTTAAAAAAAAATTACAAAAGCTGAACAATAAGTTAATAAAGTGAAATAGTTATCTACTGTTCAGATATAAAAATCCCAGCAACTTAACTTATATATCACTATAGCAGACATGACAAAATTGTGACTAACGCTATCCACTGTCATAAGTGGTACTTCAAGATTTCCAACAGAAAACTCATATTTTAATTTTCTGTTCATATATAGCCAAAAGTAAGAGGCAAAGCCAGCCTAATAGTAGTCCAACGTTCTGTAGCAGAAACATCAACCAGGGTCGCCGTGTCTGAATATGAGTCATTTCAGGAAGCTAAAAAAAGAATAAGACACCAGAATGAGAGCCGGATATATTCATCTCTGGGAAAAAAAGTCTTATGGGAAAACAAGACAGACTTCATTAAAAAAAGAGTTTCAAAATGCTGGGTTTCTGAATATAGCTATTAATCTGCAACATGTTCTGTACATTGTAATAACACAGATCTCGACAGTAAAATATTTAAATTAATCAAATTCTACCCATTTGATTCTTTTCCTAGCACTGACAAGAATTAGAAAATGAGATTCCAAGATTTGTTAATTTCTCAATAATTTTTAGTAATTTTATACATCTGTCTCCAAGGGAATGCTTATTTAGTAAAATTAGTGGTGATTCCTTTTTGTGGCAATAAACTACTTTGAGTTTTTTGTTTCAGTACTATACATAGGGTCAACCCTGCTCTTACTGAAACAACTGGCAACACTCCGATTTCCTCGGGCTTTGACACACAAGTAGAAAACACGATATTTGAACTATGCTTGAAAAAATTACCTTCAATATTTTTCTCTCTGAGTTTTAAATCAAGTAAAGGAGCAGCTGTTTATAATCATATTAAAAGCTACTTATGTTGACCTTCTGCCATACAAGGTCTCTTTTATCAGTTTTAAACAAAACGTATGTCTCAATAGAGCCTGTGAAAATAGTGCCTCAGGCTTAGACTCTCTTAGTATTACAGACACCAGGGAGGCACTAAGGACTGTTAGTACTCTCATAGCAACTTTGGAAATAAATGTAGAGCAATGGCCTGGTACTGACCTCTGGTTTTGGTCAGGTATTTTTTATCTATTTGTTGTGAACTTCGAAACAAGAGCGAGTGGTCGTGGGTATTCTCCCGTCATCCCAGCCTGCTTGACTCACAGCCTGCGCTAGAAGGAAGGGCCTGGTTTCCTCTGCTGTTTAGTCTCCTCACAGTAGCTGTAACAGCATCAGCCACTGGGAGACAGTGGAGTGGTGCTGACCAAGGAGGCTCACCGGGCTTGGTTACATCTGCTTGCTATGCCTGCCCTTCCCTCTGTCAAAGGGGGTTCACTTCTGCTCTCTTCTTTCTCTGGAGGTTGGCATGGGCCCAAAGGAAAACTATAGTGAAAGATCTGCCTCCACTGGAGGTCTTCTTGTATAAAAAAATAATGGGCAAACCCCAACGTCCTGGATATTCATAACAACTGCGTGGTGGTTTAGTTTATGGTACAAATTCACATCTTAGAAACTCGTGTGGTTATATTTAATTTATACTTAAGAATTATCAGAAACTTTTAATCTAAAGCAACTGTAAACACCTCAAGATTCTGACATAAGTAAAAATCTGAACTGACAGCTTGTAAGTGTTCAAAGCATGTGGGTTTTGTTTTGCATGAAAGTAAAAACCGTAAATCAAGACCCAGGCCTGAATCCAGGGTTCTAAACTAGAACTTTGGTCCTTTTAACTTAGCCTTACAATCAGTCTATCTTGTCCTCTTTCCCAGGGCATGGGCAAACAGGTTCTCTAATGTTATACAGTAGGAAACTTGTTCCTCTTCCGCCACAAAAGCTAGTTATTTCTGTTATCAGTGGCAGCGCCAGCGCAGGAGTTACACAAAGGCACAGTACATTGCTATGAAAGTTTTAAAAAGGAGTTCTCAAAAGGTAGTACCCTTCCTGTGTCCAATGCAAGTCTCTGCTCCCTCCACCTAACGCACATGCGTATTACCGAACACACAGACTGTTTTATAGCTTTACCTTTTGTGACATAAAAAGATGAATGCTTTACCTTTTCATTGAAAATAAGAGCAGAATGCTGACACAGTATCATCTAGGGTTCCCCAATTCTTTATGAACTCGTCTGCACACAAATGTGTGGGGCACAGCAGAGAAATGCTTGTTTCTTGGGAAGCATAAGCCTATTCAACTGGCAGATGCAAAACACTTCACAAATTCTCCTGTTTCTTTGATATCCTTATTGTCTTTCTTGCTTCTATCTCCCTCTTTTCAAATTAGGCAGTAAATCTTCCTGGTCAGGAACCATATAAACCAATATGGTTTGTACAATCAGTCAGGAATGATGTCCCAGTCCTTAGGGTTTAATACAATGCATGTGATTTCATAAATATCCATAACAATTACTTCCTAGATACTCCTTTAAGAGGATGATATATAGGATTTTCAAGTTTATTTTCAAAGAGGAAAAGGACGCACATTTTGTCAATGAACCAGTTCCTTAGGAGTGAGTTAGTCTGTTCCATTCCATATACTGGTGTTTCAGGTTTCAATTCAGATTAAAGGTATGGTAAATAAAATGTATGATATTAATGAATGGATCTTCAAAAACAGTGAAAAGTTATGATTATTCTTGTGACCTCTAAACAGATATCAAGTATGAAAAATTACACTATACTGCTCATAAAAAGCTGCTTTTCAGAGGATTTAATTTTGTTTAAACAACACCCAAACCCTCAATCTTACAGGTGTTTACTCACACACATATCTTGAAGCAACAAACAATTTATGTTGAGGTATTGCACCTGTGTATATACATTTGCAAGACAAAATCCTCCTCCCTTCCACCTTCCCCAGTTACTGGGAAGATGAAGTTTTGCAGAATTCCTTCGTGAAAAATGATGAAGGATATAAATAATGTTATCTTCTGTCCTTTTCCTGAGATTTTGAAAATTATTAGCTTGTTGGTGGAGCTAGATTGCCATTTGTAGAAACAAAACCCCTTTAATTAACCACAGAAGTAGTTTCATGCGACCTTGAACACTGCCAGGGATGGGGCAGCCACTGCTTCTCTGGACAACCTGTGTCAGTACCTCACCACCTTAATAGAGAAGAATTTCTTCCTAATACCTATTCTGAATCTGCCCTCCTTCATCTTAAGGCCATTACCCCTTGTCCTGTCACCCAATGCCCTTGCAGACAGTCCCTCTCCAGCTTTCCTGTAGGCCCCCTCCAGGTATTGGAAGGCTGGTATAAGGTCTCTGCTTTCTTTCTCCTCTTCAGATCATGAACAAGATTATGGTGACAAGCTGAGAACAAGAGAAAACATTACTGCCTTGAACTGTGTAATCTCTTGGGATTTACAGGTGGCACGCTGTTTTGATGACTCAGAGAAAACATGATGCTGTTCTGGGAGCTTGTGGATCCCTAATGGATGCTGATCCCATACTGAAGGAAAAATATACCTAAATCATTCTTAGCCATGTTAGTAAAATGGTACCTACTGAGTAGGTAGGCAGACTCACTTCCAAACTTCCCTGTGCCAAAACAAGATGCAACTTGGAAAACAGATGAAGATACACACAAGGTCTAAAGTCAATTATTACAATTAGATTTTAAATAGGTTGAAATATATATCAGGTTTCAAGTATTATGCTTGAAATCTTAGGCTTGAGGTGGGGGATGGTAATAAACACAACAGAGAGACTGTCAGGCTTGGGAAAAACATGGTAATAATTTCTAAAGAGACAGACCTCTTTTTTCCCTTCTTAGACTAATCACTCAAAATCCTCTTTCTTCAGAGGCTTGCAAATAACTTTACATTAAGACATGCTGGTTAAGGAGTCATGTGACAAAGCTGGCAAAATAACCGAGCCCAGCCATCTCTTCAATAAATGATGTGGCCTGAGGCATCTACATGAGTTATGATTCCACCACATTCTTCCACAGTCCTTACACCTGTATATCTTCACACTTTATTTTTCTATAGCCAGATCATTGATATAGAACTGGGAGTATGAAAAACAGTGGACAAATAATAAAAAATTGAGGAAATTTGATGGATTTTTAATTGCTTGGGAGTTCATCAAAACCTCTCTGAGATAGCAAGGCTGGCCAGGAAGAACACAGGATAAGCATCTTGCATTTTAGTTCAGAAACAGCAAACTCATGTTGAAACAATGGTTGAAAAATATATAAAGAAAGGGGCGGTGAAAAGAAAATAAGTAACCAACTTAAAGATTTTACAAAAGCCCACAGGTTTAAATGTTTCCTTATGTTTTAGTAAGTAACTCTATCAGGCCTAAAAAATATATAATTTACCTTTCCCCCTTTAAAAGTCCTTTATGCCTTTCTCTTATGTTACCTGCTCAATGGCCCTTATGTCACCTTTCTGCTACTAATTACACCTAGTGTGGCAGTGACACTAAACAAAACTGGACTGCTGTTCTAATCACCATACACACACAGGGCAGCCGACATGCTCTTCCCAAGAAGCCTGTGAGCTCTTTTTCCCTCCAAGCTCATCCACGTGCGCTTGTCTGACACTCCCCTGCGATGTGGCTGTGTTAAAAGGAAAATGTAACAATAGACTGAAGTTCTCACCATTTCTGCTAAAGACAAATACAAGAACATTCCAGCTGTAACAGTAAAAATCCAGTTTTGAATGCACAAGTCAGTTGACACAGAAAGGCCAATGTAAAGTCCTAAGAATGCTGTTAGCGCACTTATGAAATTCATCAAAATTGCAATCTTCGTGGGGAGCCCTGTACTTAGCAGCACAGCAAAATCTCCTGCGTAGAAAAAAAGACAGAAAATTGATTATTTAGTTGATAAATGTCTTTGTAAGACTTGGCAATAAAACATGGACTAAGATAATTAAGATATGCACAAAGATAGTAAATGATGGAGGACTGCCCTTAGATTTCTGTAGAATTACTTATAAACTTATTCTGTGTGAAAAACAGCAACACCAAAAGCCCGTATTAAGTTGTATTTGTTTAGCTGCTCCTAAAGATAGCATACAGTATACAGGAGTAGCTTTTTGTTTGTTCTTGATGTTCCGAGACATTTCCAACTTGGATACATCTAAAGTGAATTCTCATGCTTTCCCAGAGTTTCTAAATCTTTCTTGACTGGGAACATGCCAGTTCAAATCATGTGAGCACTTTTGCAGCACAGTCTTCAAGTGTTTTACAGGTGCTGCAAGTCAGAAAGACCGATGCTACTCTGATTTCAGTTTGACCTTAATTCCACTGATTTCAGAACTGTGATAAATTGTATGTGAGAATCCCATCATAGATTTTTCTTCTAAAATAAGTGATAACAGGCCCACAGTGAAAGATTATGAAAAATCTTCTCTGTGAGTGTAGAAATGCCATTCTAACATTTGGTCTGTCTTCGGAGATAGCTGTTCAGTGCTTTGGTAATTTCCTTGCTACGCAAACAAGAGTTAGAAGTTTAACAGCAATTCCACCTATTTGCTTGGCCAAGTTTTCTGCATGGATAGCACATGAAATCTCCAATCATTTAAGAACAGAATCGAGAATCCACAGTTCTCATCTCAAATTTCTCAGCATATATATGTTCATCAGCACAGTGTCAGGAATATCTTCAGCCACAGTGAAAGATTTACCACAAGGAAATAACTGAGGACAATGCTCAATGGAACTACTGTCCCGTTCTGTCTGCTAATAATAGTGATCATATATTTTCTTTTATTATAATTTTATTCTTGATTAGCAGCAAGAATAGGGGTAGCATGAGGAGTGCATTGTTAAATGTTAAATTTTAGAGCCTGTCAGACATGCCTGTTATGCACTCAGGGGTCTTGCTCACAGCTTAGTATTTTTGGGTCTGTACACGTGGGAATAAAGGGCTGCTGTGACCTGATGGCATCTACTTTTGGAGAAGGTGAGACAGGATGGCATCCAATAACGAGGACAGAAGCCTCTCCTCCTTTCGTGAAGGGGGAAGAGAGAAACACAATCTCTATATATATCCATCCCACATTAATGTTATAGTTCATGATGCTACAAGCAAGAAGAAATCCCACTATGGTCATACAGGAAAGATTTCTTTGGAAAATCTGGAAATAAAAAGCCAATCAGAAAAAATGCACATATATATTTCTTACCCATTTCATGAGGAATTTCATGGCATAAAATAGCAATAGTCGTTGTCACACCTGTTTCTGTTGAGGATGAGAATGCTGCTCCTATTACCAAGCCATCAGCAAAATTGTGAAGACTGTCACCCACCAGAACCATTATTGCTAACAAGCTAATTTTCTTACCTAGCAAAACAAAGAAAGAAACACAGAACTAAAAATCCCAGAACTGTTAACACAGATACTGAAATTTTTGCTATGTTATAAATGATTTGGTTTTCTTGTGACTGCATATAGGACATTATGAAGTCATAATAATCAGAGGATAATAGCGTTTATCTCTTTTGTCCTTGTTATTACAATTCCTTCAATACAAATTTTACGTAAAAGTAGGTTGTAGAATACTTCAGAGATGCAAATACCATGAAGTAGCTTTCTTATTTTTAGCAGGTCAACTACTAGGAAAAACAAGAATTAGGTTTGAGTCCAGCCTCATGATATATCCTAAAGGTTTCCTTAAATCTTTCTTTGGCTGCTGAAATTCACACAACTTTTCCTAGATGTTTGATTCATTTGGTTTGCGTTTTTTTTTAGTTTAAAAGACGTGAGTTTTTCCAACTTCGCTCACAGCACTGCGCAGCTACAGTGAAGATGGTCTCATGCAGCTGATCATTTTAGCACTGCAAAGCGTGCCACTTCCAAGTGACATTTTCAGGGTCTGCTCTTTCTGAGATTGCATTACAGTGAAAGATAGAGATGAAAGGCAGCAAGCTTAGAGTATCACTGTTAGTACAGAATTACAGCATACGCATCTCCAACTTTTGTTCCAATCAATTAATGGCTGTTATGTTCATAGTACTCCTGTCTGCAGTATCACTCATGGATGCAGATGGCTGCTTTTCTTTCCCACACTGTTCTATGACCTTGCTTTAGTCTGGAGCAATACACTGAATGCTCATGATCAGGCATCTGACATGACTAGTGATACTTGTGATACTGGTGCTACTACTGATAGAAGCACTGACACCAAGCTGGGGAATTAAGGAGGGTCTCCCTGCCCAGCCCGTAATGCAGAGAGCTGGATCACATGCTGAATGGATTCATGCCGAAGGGTTTTATGTCTTCAAGTAGCAGTGAGGCTCCATAGGCTCAATGTTTAGGCTTAGCAACATGTAACTGGCTCCCCTATCCTGCACTTTGTTCCGTCCATTTTATCCACAGTCTTACAAGCTGGACTTTCCAATGCCTCTCAGGAAACTCCTGGGGGTTGCCTCTACAAAGAAGGGACAGAGCACTTTGCAAAGGCTTGTTTGGATGCCTGAAGAAGCAGGGTCATGATTTGGACTCTAACCATCATGTGTTTTCTTGACTCTTAATGCCCTTCTCAGACGTAATATGACAGAGGCTAATGTGAAGCTGCACAGAGCTGTCTGAATGCAGCTATTACAAGGTTTCACTTCAGTAATGTTTTTCCAGAGACGACCATTTTGTAGCAATGAGGAAGATGTTTTTCTTACAGAAACTGGCTGGAATTGAAGTCTTCAGACTATTATAAAAAAAACCCAAAACACATAGAGCGCATAAAAGCCTAACAACTGTATTCAGAAAATCCTCTCTAGTTGCCTGGGAGCTCTGCGGGTTCAAAAAAATTGGCAGGCTTGTTAGATTTTGCTGCCAGCTTACAGAGCCAGGCGTGGATGTCCCCAGTTTGCACCGTTCTTTCTAAACACTATGGGCAGTTTGTAATCAATAGTGCAGAGCATGAATTACATTGGAATAATGACGGCTGCTTTACATTAAGTTTGTGATTTGTAATAAGCACTGGTGAGGACAAAATCATGGCCTGCCCTGAGATAGTGTTGGTCTTCTTTATTCAAATATCTGATTGCTCAAGAAGCTGTACCATAATTACTGGAACTCACTCCAGCGTGTCGTCTATAGTATAACACAGGGATCAGATTAATATTATGGAGCAATTGCAAATGTAAGCTTTGTAAATTTCCTTGACTGAAAGTTAAGAAGATGCATACATAAAGAAACCTGAATGTTTATCTTCATTTACTTCTAGCCTATTTTAAAGAAACTTTGTTACTGGCCATTATCTCACTGCATTATATTGCTGCAGCAGTAACTATTAACTCATTACCCTATTTCTACAAATCCTCTTCTCATAAACAATCCTATATTTAATTTTTATCATTTTCTCTGCTTTAATAGGGGATTGGAACTCATAACAAATTATTTTCTGTAATTTTTATGAAGTTAATTGGTGCAGGACTCACAGCATAGATTCTGCATTTTAAGCTTTCAGTAAGAGTTTAAAGCAAACATTTATCCATAAATAGATCTGTTTTCTCATGTTTTCATTACTCATACAGCAAAAATGTAAGTTAATGTAAGGTCTCACTGAGTATACCAAATATAAAATGCTACTGGTTTAATCTTTTCAGACATTGATAGAACAAGTGTGGATAAATGTGAAGGAGAGGGACAGTGAGGGATCTTTTTCTTCCAGCAGCTTCTTGCTTTCCGAGTTACTCACTGGCTATCTAGGGTGACTGACTCCTCTCACAGTCCTACTCAACATGTGTTTACAGTGAAGTCTGGCATTTCTGGAGATCTCAGGCTTCTGTCTTAGAGCTGCAGATTCCATTCCATTTGGGAAAAAAACCCACCTAAAGGTTTAGCTCAGTACCAACGTGCCCAGGTATGTTTACGCATTTAGCTATTCATAAGAACTGAAACAACACAAGCTTTTGAAAAATACACATTCTCAAAAAACCCCCACCCTAAACTGAAGCAGTGCCCTTCCCTACTACAGTTTCAGTTATTAGTTTCTAATATAGAGGTAAAACTGAAATATGAGGGGAAAAAATGGAACCAAACAAAGAATTTTCCAAGAAATTGGCCCAAATTTAGTTGAAGAGCAAATTTAGTTATTTGGAACAAATAACATTGGGATCACTAGAAATTTGTTTGTGCTTAGCAGGTAGTGAGAGGATTGAACATAATGGAAACATCTAGAGATGGACTAATAGTCACACTGAAACTGCCAATGGATTATATACTGCTGGATAGGTAAGACTGAAGAAATGGAAATCCAGTTTTCAAATGCCTCAGAAATGCAAATGAAGTCCACAAGAACAGAGCAGAATATTAAAAACCTAGAAAAAGATAATGACAGTGTTAAATAAATCAAACCGATGGCTTCAGATCACAAAATAAAGGGGAGTCAATAATACTAAATAAACTGATTTCAATTAATATGCTTTTCCTTCCCTTGAAGGACTACAACTCTACTAAAATCACCATGGTCACACAAATACAGTCAAAGGTAGAGTTTGGTTTATGGCCTATTTTCCTGATTTTAGGAGTAAGCGCAACAGGATAGTGAAGATAAGAATTACTTTGAAGCTCTCAGAAGAAAACTGATTATCCTAAACTAAGAGCCATCAGGAGCCTGTTATTGCGTGCATGTAATAAATCATTACTGGTTTAAACAGGTTATTGCTTTACTGTGTAAGAGAAGAAGGAAGCAGAATTATATTAGTGTAGCAAGCCAAAATCCCATCATTTCACTACCTTGAAAAATAAGAGCCCAAGAAAGTTTACAAGAATCTGTTTTATATTAAATTTTGAACATTTCCCTTTAAGCAAAGACTTTAGAAAAATGGTTTGCAACAGTGAGTAAACAAACACTAAAGCATAAACAGTATAAGATTAATGAACTTCACAATTTCAGGGTTGACAGCTGAAAATGTCATCAAGAAGATATTTAATTATGGAGTCAAGCACCATCAGATGTGGTTAGGTAGCACACGGCAAACACAGAGCTAAGCCAGTTTCACACTTTTAATTCCATCTTCAGTCTTAAGGCCTTTTCTGTTTCTTGTCTAGTCCTTTCATGATACTAACGTTTTGTGCTGATTGCCTTGGTCTCTGGAGGAACTTCTGCAGACTCAGAATCTTCTGGGCTTCTCTAGTTAAAAGCAAAGATAATGGATCAGTGTTATGGATCTCTTCAAGCTGCTGCTATAAATACAGGAAAATATCAAATATGTTCAAGGTTTTTGAATTAAAGATAGTAATGTTATTTGCATAGATATAATTAGGAAAAATATTGAACACTGGCAGTATGATTGGTACTGGATGTATTTAAAAGATGGGTAGAAAAGGATATGGTTTAGTAGAGGACATGTATGGTTGGACTCGATGATCTCAAAGGTCTTTTACTACCTAGTAATTCTGTGATTCTGTGATACTGCAGAAGCACATAAAAATGAAATCTCCCTTGCCTGGAAAAGGTTACAGACTAATTCAAGTAGGACGACACACACTGATAAGCACTGTTGTAACCCAAGAAAATATTTTTTCTGCTTGAATACAGAAAAATCCAACCCCAAAGCAGAACTAAAAAGGACATCATAATTCAAATCATATCTTTTGATTTTGTCATGACTGGGTGATTATAGTTTCCTGCTGGATAGGGTGTCTATAGGATTTCCAAGAAAAAATGGGTAGATCCCAAAGTCTCTTCAGATTTCTTCTTCACAGCTACTCTGTGAAAACATAAGACCACAAAAGATCATCACAGGTAGGTTTCACACCCTTCCAAAATATAAGGGTTTTGTTGCTGGTTTTTTTTTTTCAGCATGCTTCCAGTGCCTTGCCTCTTGGAGTTTAGTTAGGTCTTTGTCTTTGCATCAGGCATCACTGGATGGACATAGCAGCACACAAGTAAACTCCACTGAAGTGAATGAAATTTAACCTTATTTCAAGTGAAGAAAGAGACAGCATCTTTTTCCTTATCCTAGAGACTTAAGTTGATGCATCAGCACTAATACCTAGTTAACAGAAATTGCAACTGTGGGAGAGAAGGCAGAATGTGAGGAATCTCTTTATCCCCTTAAATTCCCTGGGGCTTTTCTTTCTGACAGAGAAATTATTAGAAATTTGTGTAAGGGTGTGATAAGAAAAAAACCCTTGTTTGTTTGAAACTAGAAAAACTAACTTTACAATCACTATTTTTTTTTTCTTTTAGACAAATGGCATGCCACATGAAGAGTCAACAGCAGCAGGAAAGAGTGCTTTGTTAGGGACAGAAGCCACCACTCCAAAAACTGCATCAGAGATTATACTGGCTGCAAAACAAGATACATTTTGTGACTGGTGTTAGTTGGGTTCTGATGTAGGATATGTGCTGTAGAAGCGTTAGGAGGGAAGAGAAAGGACTTGGTTTTTAAATTCTATGTTTTAGAGGAAAAATAAAAGTTTAATTCCCATGATTGCAGCCAGTCATATGAATTCCAGTAACTGTTCCACTTCTCTTACAATATTTATTCACATGCCACTTCTTTGAACTCTGAGTCAAAACTGCAAGACTAATAACTGACCTGAAGGATTTATAAGCTTTTCTTAGTCAACCAGTGTTTGTCTTAACATTACTCACATGATTCTGAAAAATTGGCTGCTCTTGTACAAACTAGCTAAGCTGGGCTAGTTCATGTGATCTATGCATAACTTTAGGGGGATCTCACAGCTGAGGGGAATGATGAGGTTGTTCATGATCATAAACAGGAAGCTATGACGTGGATCACAAATTAGTAAACATTCTTCACTCATCTGTTTGCTCTGCATTCAATTGAGAGTTTCCCAACTGTCTCTGAGAGATTAGCAGTGGCTTATGAGGCTTTTACCCATCACAACTGCTTTTGTAAAACAGAATTCACATTATAGAAGATCTCTGCAGATCCCAATTAAATAATAAGGAACCTATGTATCTGGATACTACATACAAGCTGAAGAGAATTGTTGGAAAAATAGAAAACAGGGTAAAAGGTATGAGCCAATTTCATTTTTGAAGATACATCTCTCTGGATCCTCTCCACAGACTAAAAGAAAATTATGTAACTTCTCATAGGTAAGCACCATTCCTAGATACCTAACTTGTCTATGTTACCCTTCAAACCTGTGGAAAAAACCCCAAGAACAGATCAGGATTTCATCTGTTCACTCATTATGCACTTAACACGCACTGCAAAATATCCTCAAGTTTTTTCCCATGGGAGTGTCTGTCCTTTCATACAGTAATTTTTTAAAAAGAAGGGAGGAGGAAAATCTTCAAGAATTTCATCAACAAAAGGTAGTGCAGGAAGGGTATTGTTATATCAATTTGTTACACACTTTAGAAAAGTTATTGTAAAAATCTGTGCTTGAAATCTCCATAAAAGCTCATTCTAAACTTCAAAATCTAGAGATTCCAGACAATCATGTTATGTAATAAAGGAAAAATCAATAAAGATTAAAAAATAATAGTGATTTATTACATTAATTTAGTTCATTTTTTTAGGAACAGAGAAAGGAGGATATAAAATCAGAGAAGTATGCCATATTGGTAACCTACCAATTGTA